>JAPYZL010027307.1:0-22105 GCA_030522825.1 Platygaster orseoliae | reverse complement strand
TAGATATAAACAATATCAATTTTTGTGTGCACCGTTTCATTTTTCCAAAAATACATCTCAAAATTTCTCGGCCTCAAGAGGTACTTCCCCCCTTAAGCAAGGCGATTGTTTTGCATTAGTCCTTTCTCTCTGGCAACGTTGGACTCTTTTTCAAGGATCAACGAGGGTTGCTCGGGAACAGAGTCCGCTCGTTACACTAATTTCAAAATTTTCGTCACTTTCAGTATTTTTTTATAAATCACTATTTAAAAAAAATTGTTTTCCCACGTTTTCTTATAGGAAATGTTTGGCTATATATTGTATTGAGTCATAATTTCTCAAATCGACCCCTAAAATTTGAATTTTGAAAAGAAAAAAAATAAATTTATTACCAATCTCTGAATTTTTCAATATTTTTTTAATTTATTCAAAATTTTTTTAATTTCGAGCTATTCAAAACATTTTTAATTTTATTCAAATTTGTCCAACTTTTTAAGAATTTTCGTAATTTTTTGGATACTTTTCAAGTTTTTCATATTTTCAGTAAAAAATCACAAAACTTTACTATGTATATTTTGAAGTAGATCGAAAATATGCAATCGCAATTCACCTTAAGTATTGGAAAAAATTTTTCATAACGAATAAAGTACTTCCTGCCATTAAGTCAAAAAATAATTCTTGAAAGTCTTGAAAACTACGTATTGCTCCGTCGGTAGAAATATGTGTGAAATAACTATATGTAGATCATTCAGAGCCAATTTTTCAAAATCATCTTTATTATAAATTAAATATTTCGACCCTATATCCCCAATAAACCAACTGCCTTCAAGATATGAGCTTAATACTTCCGCAATCGATAGAGGTATTGGTGGTAATCATTGCACCTGAATGCGATTTGCTAGAAATATTTCCTTCAATTTGCGTTCAGGTTGCAGTCAAAACTTGACTGCAATAAACTTCCAGCAGATTGCGTTCAGATTGATGCCAATACTCGTGGTAATAACTTGATGCTAATTGCAGTTGCCAAAGAATTGTGTTCAAATTGCGGTCAATATTTGTTCGCAAAGATTGCCGTCAATATCTCTGTCGATAGCGGAAGTATTAAGCTCATATATTGACGGAAATCTTGCCAGCAGGAAATGTTTATGGGGTCGGGGTCTTTTTCAGGATCCTTAAAAAACATATGTGACGCAATCTGACAAAAGGGAACTAGGCGTGCTAATCATTTGGGCACATTATATGTCTAAAGGGCATAGAAAGTGAGCCTAAACGATTAGCACGCATAGTTCCCTTTTGTCAGATCGCGTTACGTGTTAACAATCCTTTACAAAATTTCCTTAAAAAATACTTGTGACCAATTAAATACACTTACATGTTGATTACAGTGATTAATAACCAGTATATGGCAAGAAAACAGTCGTCATTTTGAATAATCAATTTCGTCTGAATTTTATACAATATTTAAATCCGTTGTCTTTAATTCCATTATATCACGTGAATTGGCACAAATGGAATTATAAAAGTGACTGCACTATAGAAAGACTGAACGACAACTGATAACTAAATAAAATCTCAAAAAAACCTCGATCGTCAAAGCATATCAAAAATCATAATTCTCTTATAAATACCATCATCATTAAAACATATCTAAATACGCGTTATAAATAGAACTCAAACTCTTCAAAAAATAATTTACACAGTTTTTATAGTTTTAGAGAATTTTAAAAATACTCCACAATCTACAAAACTTATCGACATTTTCTGAAATCCTACAATTTTCATGAATTTTCTAGATTTATTACCATTTTTTGAATTCTTTAATATTTTTTTAACTTCTTGAAAATTTTTCAAACTTCGAGCTATTCAAAACATTTCAAATTTCATCAAAATTTGTCTAACTTTTTAAGAATTTTCGTAATTTTTTGGATACTTTTCGAGTTTTTCAGATTTTTAATAGAAAATCTCAAAACTTTACTATGTATATTTCGAACGCTAGTTACTGTGACTTTTATAAAAAATCACCAAATCTTTATAAAAAAACTCCTTTTTTATAAATCGATTTTATAAGAACTTTATAAAAAGTTTCGATTTTTATAAAAACAGCTTTATAAAAAATTTTATTATTATAAAACTAAGTTTATAGAGTTTCGTACTTTATGAACAATTTTATAAAAGTTTTATAAAAATTAAATTGTTTATAAACTGGCATTTTTTAAATAAAGTTTTTATGAAATCAGTTTATAAAAAACACTTTTTTTGTAAAAATTTTTATAAAAATCACAGATACTAGGGAAGCAGATCAAAAATATGCTATAACAATTTACCTTAAGTATTAAAAAAAATGTTTCATAATAAATAAAGTAAATTTGAAAAAGTTCAATAAAAAACTGTCATACCTTCATAATTTTCGCGCAGCACAAATTCGACTCCCACGAATTTTTCTCCCTCAACGTACTCGCCAAGGTCGCAACAAGGTCCCTGTGACATTTCTTGTCTTTCTTCCAAGCTCGAAAATACAACTCCATGGCCAAAAACTTCAGCGGTTCGTCAGCTGCTAAAAGCTGCTTCAAAACTCCAATAATGACTGGAGAATTTTCTTGAGATCCCATCAACTCTGGCATCGCAAACAGCAGAATTTTCTGTGATCCCAAATCTTTCATTTTCGTCAAATTGTGCAGAATGGACGACAAAAATTGACAACTAAAGTCTTTGTCTTCATAAGCTACTTCAATCAACAATTCACAAGTCAATTTCATAATCAACGTATCGTTGGTTTGCAAAAACAAACCACTAAGAATCAGTTTGCATTTTTTCTTGACTTGTTTCGAAGCGTTTGATAAGTTCTCCAGAAAACTGACCACGTTTTTTTGGTTCAAAGTTTCTGAAAGTTCCGAGTAAAATTGGATGTCGTGTTGGGAATGGCGGAGAAGGGAAAATTCTCTGGAGTCTGTTATTTGGGAATGGTCGGGCCAGGAATTTCGTGAAGATACGGAATTTATGAGATCTCGAATGTCATTGACAGTGTTTGATAAGAGAACTGAAGGATAAGTGACCCAATGCAGCAACGAAGATATCAGAGCGTGAGCGAAAATTGATGTACATCGAAGAGTTCGCAACAGAGTGGTGCCTGAAAAAAAATTATTATAATATTACATTCTGAAACATATTGCATGAAGACAATGAGTTTTGAATGACTGCAAGAAACTTTTTTTTTTTTAATATTTACGTTCAAAAATTCAAAAACTGCTATTGAGTATTTTTAAATCAAGCTTAAATAGTATATTATGTTACAAGGGGCTAAAAGCGTTTTTTTTACCTGCGAGTATTAAAACATTATTATAAGTGTTTTGAATGGAAACACTGTTTAACCAAACGGGCGTGGGGCGAAAAACGGGGGTTCAGGGGTAAAGCCCCCCGCATAAGGCGAAATGTAGTTGAGATGAAAAAAAAACTTAATAAATACAACAATAAAATCAATTTTCATCAACAACAAAATAATGAAAAATGAAAAAATCCAATTTAATTGGCAAAATAAAAATTGATAAAATATTTATATTCATTTTCAAAATCGCAGTTTTCAAAATCCATTGGTAAACTACATAAAAAGTTCGTTCTTCTTACATGTCTTAACAAGTTGATGTACGTAATTAACAGGACACAAACAAGAAGCCTCAGTCAGCAAAGCCAATGTGATGTCGCAAAAAAAATTGTTCCCAATGATATGAGCCATGTCCGAAATCATGCATAGATTTGCTCTAGGATCTCGCCCATTTTTTATCAAAAATAGAGCGAAATTCGCCAAAAGTCGCATCAAAATGCAACCCCACACTTTGTTTCTATTTGTAACAATAACTTCTGCAAATTCAAGTAATCTGCAATTCGAATCGATGCAAATTTTGGGGTCGACCACACGAAACCATTGCACGATTTCCAATTTCGTTTCGTTCATTTCAATGTTTTTATTAATTAACAAATGCCACGTGTGTTGCCTGCAACTTTCTGAATTCGACAAAGTAGGGTTGCATAAAATGTGCAAGAATAAGGGACGTAGAAATTCTTCTCGGTGCAGGGAAATTCTGTAGAAAAAAAGAAAGAATTGCCTAATTTGTAGTGATTTATTAATTATTTTATTATTAATATTTTTTAAATATTTGATTAATTTTTTCTGTAAACCTACTTTCCTGGGATGTATTAAATAGTATAATAACATAAAGAAAAAATAAATTTTTTCATAAAAAAAACTTACTTTGAGTGAGAGTGATTCATGATAAACTGGATTTGACCGATAATTTCCCTCCACATATTTTCATGGTTAATTAAAATTGTTATGAGAGGGTGTTGGCAACTTTTCAAAGTGAAAGGGCAAATGTAATTTCCATCATTGCCATGTCTTTTCATGTCTTCTATGAGAATGCTGCTTATAGCTGAAGTTAAAGCTGTTTGATTCCTTAAAAATAGTTAACAAAAATAAATAAATAAAAATAGATGAATGACATTTAGTTTAAAAATGACAAAAAATAAAAGAAAAAAATTAATTACTTTACAACTCCAAGCATCAGTATGAAATTTGACAATGCAGTGTTTGTCCCAAGCGATCCGATTTCTACAAGATTTATAAGAGCTTCGAAAGCTGTAGTGCTAACAATAAAATTGTCATTTCTGCATTTTGATAGCAAGTATTTCAACTCAGGAATCTAAAATAAAAGTTTTTAAAACTTTAAAGGCAAAAAAATATAGTTTATAGAGTTTAGTAATCATGTATGGAAAGTGAAAGTAAGAGAAAAAGTTTTTTTTATATTCTTGTTATTTTCAACTCGATCACTGAGAAAATCGAATTCTCTACGAATGAAAATAGGAAAAGAATACAATAATTTTGATATTATTGAAATTTGCAGTTTGAATTAATGCAACTTGTTTGTACGACTCTAAAATTAAACTTAGTCCATGTTCGAAAATGACGGAGAAAATTGAAAAACTTGACAGTATTGTAATAAAAATATATTGAAAAAAATTTTAATGTTAATAAAACATTTTAATTGTAATAAAAAATTTTAATGTTATTAAAAAATTTAATTGTTCATAAAAAATTTTGATGTTAATAAAAAATTTTCATCTTAATAAAAAATTCATAAAATTACAACTCCAAATTTTCATTGAAATATAAGAGCTTGCAAATGAAAACATTTAAAAAAAGGAAAAATTCAGTGATTCAGCATTGCGATTAAGAAAAATCCTATTTTTCAAGAAAATTAATCTTAATGTCTAAAAATCTTTAAAAATGTTTTGAAACATATTGTGAAAAGCTGTTGTACTCAAGTATTGAAAAAAATTAATTTAAATTACAAAAGAACAGTTCAGTTCTAATGTAATCTTTATTGATAAAAAAAACATGAAATTAAATCAATTAACTTCTTAACTGTTATGTAAATGTTTGTTTTATATTATTGATTCATTCCATTTTAAATATTATGATATTTTATAGTTTTTATTTTTTTTTTCTAGATTCTCAAACTTTTCAACATGAGTTTAAACTTATAAATTATTTAATTTAAACATTTTTGAAAAATAAGTTATTCATAGATCAAAATCAAGAAAAAAATTTTTAACTTGCATTTACATTAACAAAATGTTGAAATTAGCCAATTTCAAAGCAAAAGATCATATATTAATGATAAAATTGTATTCTCTTAATTGAGACACTGAAAAATGCACTACAGTCTGTTAATTATTAGTTTTAATAACATTTAGTTTTTACCATAATATAAATATATAATTATAATGAATAAATAAATGTATTATGAAATTATTATAATTTCGAGCATATTAAATTACAGAACAGAATAATACATTTGTCAAACTCAGTACTTATAAAATATTATTACAATTGTTTAATATTATTAAATTATTATTTTATATTATTTATATATATTATATTATTATTAAATATAATCCATAGTCAAATACGAAATTCAATTAAAATAGGTTAACTTTCATTAACATCTATTGACTTAGATATTACATGAAATAGAACATTTTTCAATACAAAATTTGTAAATTAATGAATTCATAGAATTTTTTCTATGCTTTTTGCAACCCAATGTCAATATTTTTGATTTCTGTAAAAGGTTCTTGAATTTGTATTTAGGTGTATTGAGATCATTAATTCCATTGAATTTTGAAATTTAACACATCGAATCCTTCAGTTTAGAGTTAATTGTAATATTTGTTCATAAAATCATAAAACTGAAAATTTTTTGTATTTAATAATAAATAATTTCATAAAATAAATAAATAAGTTATGTAAAATAAAATAAATAAAACTTTTTAAAAATAAAATTAAAAAAAAATCGATTTTATAAAATAAATAATTAAAATTTTTAAAAATTCGATTTCATATAATACATAAACAAAATTTTTTGAAAATAAATTTCATAAAACTAATAAATAAAATTTATTAAAAATAAATTTCAAAGAATATATAAATAAAAAAAATTATATATTTGAATTAAATAAATAATTAAATATCGCCAAACTTAAAAATTTTTCAAAACTGCAAAAATAATGTTTGAAAATTCGATTTTTTACCTGATCCATATTTCCATTAAAATTGACCAATTTTCCATCTTTCGATATGGCTTCCAAAATTTTCGATACTCCCTGAATTAAAAACGTTTTTTATTTAATAAAAGATATATTCATAAAAAACACAATACTTACATGTGATACAAAAACTGCATTATTCGAAGTTAATTTACTGTCTATTCCGTCCATTTTTAACAAATATCATTAAAAAATTTATATACCTTCACACATCCAATTAAAACCAACAAAATTGAGAAAAAAAGGTGTAATGTTTATAACCACTTTTTCTATATACGCCGGAGAAATAAAATTTGTCTCTAATTAATTTTAGTTTTCATTTTCAACTTTGCTGTTCAGTGAATTTTTAATAATAATTATAAAATGATTTTTAATTTCAGAATCTTGCATTTGAAAATTGCATTACCAAAATATGTAAACATCACCCAGTAAATTTCGCATACATATATATGTATGTACCGACCGGCAACCAGAGTTCCCAAATTGGATGCTGAAAAGTATGTTTGCCTCTGTCTTTTCCAAGTCTTTACTTATTGTGCGACAGAGATAAACTACCTTTTCCAACGTGCAATTTGGGAACATTGGTACCAACATTGTGGGACATTTTGGGCAACCTAACCTAACCAATAACCTCCAATAATTTCAAAAGCATAATTTCCCACCTGCTCCTGCCTGTTCCCGCCAAAACAACCTGCTGCAACAATTCTTTGCACAAATTGCCTAGAATTCGTGTCAAATTTCGTGGACCATTCCATCATTCTTGGCAATTCCACGGTTTCTTGGCATTGCTTAGAAACGTGGCGTGTAAATATTGGCCGGGGCTACCAGTATTTATTGCAATTTATTGAGTGCGATCGAGTGTCAACGAGTGTTCGTTGGTGTTTAGGAATAATTGAGGTATTAAAAGTTTCACAATGTCGACGTTCGCAGGATTCGACGCTTCCGAGCCTATGTACTCCGGTTCTTTGAACCCGGACGAACCACGGGAAAACGCCGAATATACCGCGGCCCTCAAACAGTTTAAGGACTTTTTGCGACAGTTTCATGAAGGGAATTTCAACTATAAATATCGGTAAACATTTTTGCAAAAATTTTGTATCTAAATATATATCTTTCTACGAAATTTATTAATTCTGTGGTGGTGTCCCGGCATAACCGAATAAGTCCACTTTGCCATAAGGCTCATTTTACATAATATTCTTAATAAATTTTGAGCCTTATAGCAAAGTGGACTTATTCGGTTATGCCGGGACACCACAGAATTTAATATGTAAATTTTATAATAATAATTATTTTATTAGTATTTTATAATATTATTATAAGCATTGTAATAAGTTAAATAATTATTATTATAAAATATTTTTATTTTGATTTATATTATTTAATGATATTTTATAATATTATAAATATTATTATTATTAATTTAGTTATTGTTATCATATAAATTTTTTAAATTATTCTATCACTATTTATATTGATATTTAATTTTTATTTATATTATTTATGAATATTTTTATTTTTATTCATTTTATTTATGAATATTTTATAATATTAATATAAAAATTGTTATTAATTTAATAATTATTATTATACAATATTTTTATCATTATATTATATATTAATATTTTATATTACTATTATAAAAGTTATTATTAATCTTAAGTAGTCTTAATTTACAGAATTCGATATGCTCCAGAGTTCAGATTTTCAACATTTTCATAAATTCTGTTTTTTTTTTTTATAAATCACTGGGTTAGAACAATTTCTCAAACTTTTTTTTTCTATGTTATTCTAGACAAAGATTTATAATTATCATTCTTCTGAAGCCAAAATTGCTGTTATTTTAAAGTTAGTGAAATAAAGAATCATACATCTTATTTAAATTGGAGAAATAACAGAAAACTATTTGTTACGTCCTCTAGATTTTAGAAAATATTATTATTTTAGAATTTAATAAATATTATTATAAATTTTAATATCCATTAATGATACATACATGTTCTATGCATCAAAATGCATTGGAATATTTCTAGATTTATTTAAGAATCGCCCAAAACACTTCCGATGAATAGGTCGCGAGAAATCGGTGTTTGAAAAATGCGAATATTCCGGAATTCACCACTGATATCTCATTTTATTGTTCCCCAAAGCGTAAAATAGGCTTAAATTTTATTTTGAGTATTTTAAGAATCCCAATTGATTTTTTAAAATTTATTTTGAATTATTAAGTAGATATTCAATAATTCAATCAATTTTCAGTTAATGAAGAGATTTAAAAATCTTTTTAATTTTTTCGCATAGTTTTATTTTATTTTAAATAGCATTTCAAAAGGTGTAATAATTTATTGGTACATTAAAAAAAAAATTATTATTTAAAATATTCTAAAAATGTTAATAAATCACAAGGAAAAAAATTTACGAATTTTAATGTGCCTGAAGTTCCAAATGTTTATGAAATAAACACAAATAAAAAAAAATATTTTAATCATTTCCACCCATGATTAAAATTAAAAATAATGAGAAACGTTAAATAATATTTGTTCAATATCAATAATTATGAATTTATTCTATTACTAGGAGTAATAGAACAATTTTTTTTTTATTTTTTTTTGTTTCTTTTTAAACATTTGGAACTTCAGCAACATACATTTTTCAGGGCAAAATTGGAAATTTTATTCAGATTTTTTGTTATCAAATTTATTTTCAAAGTATAATGTATTAAAATTTATTCCCAAATGTATTAAATTTTCCAAAAATGTGAAATAAAATTTTTTTTTACTAATTTAACATTTTATATTCTAATAGCAGTTTTTTTGAAAATAAATGTTAATTTATTTTAAAATTGATTTTTTCAGCGATGCTCTTAAGCAAAACTACAATGTTGGTCAAGATTGGATTGACATCAATTTGGAAGATTTGGCAGCCTTTGACGAGCTCCTTGCTGAAAAATTGTACAAGAAACCAACCGAGTACCTGTCTATTTTCGAAGTGGCTGCCAGAGAAGTTGTTGACGAAATCACTGCTCCAAGACCAAAATTGGAAGCAACTGTTCGAAATATTCAAGTTCTTCTATCTTCAGATTCGAATGCGAGTTCCTTGCGTGGAATAAAGGTATAAAACCTGAATAATATGAATTCTTGAGCAAATGTTTAGTTCATTAAGTTTCTATGTGGAATTATTCCTTTTTTTTCAACTGATGCAACATTGAATAAATGATATTTAATTATTTTATATACACAAATCCAAATACATCAAGGTCTTACGTAAAAAAATTCTGTAAATAATTATTTGTTTTATTTATTTTAATTAAATGAAAATTCCAAGATTTATAAAGAAAAAACTTGTACTCTTTCAACTTGACGATTGATGATTTGTAGTTTTAGTGTACATTACAAGTAATTCTTTATAAAATAAGATTTTCGCACATTTCTTTCAGCCTGATTCTGTTGCCCAATTGGTCAAAGTGTCAGGAATGATCATTTCAGCATCATTCATCAGATCAAAGGCAACAAAAATAAAAATCCAATGCAGATCTTGCAAAGAAATCAGTAAAGACATCGAAATAAAACCTGGTCTTGAAGGTTACACGATGCCCAGGAAATGCACAACGTAAGTTGAAGTTTCAATCAAATTGAACCCAAAGTAGAAAAGTAAAAAATTTGAAACTATTATATCATTTGACAGTGAGAACGCGGGAAGAGTCCAACAGTGCCCTTTAGATCCGTACTTTATCATGCCAGACAAGTGCACTTGCGTCGATTACCAAACATTCAAACTCCAAGAACTGCCTGAGGACATTCCTCAAGGAGAAATGCCACGTCATTTGATGCTGTATTGCGATCGTTATCTGTGCGATCGAATCGTTCCAGGAAACAAAGTCTTGATCCTTGGAATTTTTTGCATTAAAAAAGTACCTACGTCCGTCAAAAAAGCAGGCAGCAAAGATAACGCTTTGGTGGGCGTCCGTACTCCGTACATTCATGTCGTTGGAGTCACCATCGAAGGCGATGGCTCTGGGAAATGTAATTATAATTTTTAATTCAATTAGTTATTTGGGATCCCGAAAGTTTTGGATTAAAATGAATGATTTTTCAGCCATCCATCCTGTAATTACGAACGAAGAAGAAGACTATTTCCGTCGTTTGGCCGCAGATCCGAACATCTATGAAAGAATAGCGAAGAGCATCGCCCCGAGTATTTTCGGTGCCGACGACATGAAAAAAGCCGTGGCTTGCATGTTGTTTGGTGGTTCCAGAAAAAGAATGCCCGATGGCCTATGCCGACGTGGAGACATCAACGTGCTGTTTCTCGGGGATCCTGGCACCGCGAAATCCCAACTTCTCAAGTTCGTCGAGAAAGCCTCTCCGATAGGGGTTTATACTTCGGGAAAGGGAAGCTCAGCTGCTGGTCTCACGGCGTCTGTTACGAGGGATCCAGCGACGGTATGTGAATAATTATTTTCATCCGCATTTATTTTTATATAACAAAAATGAATGTATTTTGCAGAGGAATTTCGTGATGGAAGGTGGCGCCATGGTCCTGGCTGACGGTGGCGTCGTTTGCATCGACGAGTTCGACAAAATGAAAGAAGACGACCGTGTCGCCATTCACGAAGCTATGGAACAACAAACCATTTCCATTGCGAAAGCTGGCATCACAACAACTTTGAACACTCGTTGCTCCATTTTGGCCGCCGCCAATTCTAATAAAGGGCGTTGGGATGATCTGCAAGGTGATGATAACATAGACTTCATGCCGACCATTTTGTCGCGTTTCGACATGATTTTTATCGTGAAAGACGCCCACGAAGAAGACAGGGACATTACGTTAGCTAGGCACGTTTTGCAACTTCACGCGAATGCGGGTCATATTACAGAACAGCACGTGGAAGGAGAACTGTCTTTGAATACGCTGAGAAAGTTCATTCGCTTCTGCAAAAAGTGAGTTTGGAGAATTCATTGTAGTATATAATCGTGAAGTTATATTTTTTGTTGTTGAAATTGTAGACGATGTGGTCCAAGATTGAGTCCAGAAGCTGGTAAAAAATTGAAGAACCAATACGTGATGATGCGAAAGGGAATTGAACAGCAAGAGGTTGAGGGAGAGAAAAGATTGTCCATACCTATAACCGTTCGTCAGCTCGAAGCCATTATTCGCATTTCCGAGTCTCTTGCAAAAATGAGGCTTGAGCCATTCGTCACAGATGTGCACGTCAACGAGGCTTTGCGACTTTTCAAAGTTTCCACGATTACTTCTGCTATGTCTGGAAACTTGGCTGGTAAATTATTTTATATATTATAAAATAAGAACGATATTTGTTTTTTGCAAAACACGCACTAAAAAGACATTTTTAGTACCTAAAAAGCGACCTAGAGGATCACATTAACGATTGGCGATTTGGTTTTGATATGGCGACGTTTTTCTATGCGTGTTTTTGTTCTTCTATGCGTGTTTTTGTTCTTTAATGCGTGTTTTTCTTCTTTAATGCGTGTTTTTGTTCTTTAATGCGTATTTTTTGTTCTTTAATGTGTGTTTTTGTTCTTCAATGTGTGTTTTTGTTCTTCTATGCGTGTTTATGTTTTTCTATGCTTGTTTTTGTTCTTTAATGCGTGCATTTGTTTTTCTATGCGTGTTTTTGTTCTTCTATGTATGTTTTTGTTTTTCTATGCTTGTTTTTGTTCTTTGATGCGTGTTTTTGTTCTTCTATGCGTGTTTTTGTTCTTCTATGCGTGTTTTTGTAAACGAATAAAAATTGACTCGATGGTTACATTGAAAATGTTTTGAACTCTGTTTCTATTTTTGTAGGTGCTGAAGGCTTCAGTAATGACGAAAACCACGAAACTCTGAACAGACTTGAAAAGAAAATGAAGACCCTGTTTCCCATTGGCAATCAAGTTTCAGTGGACAATATTACAAAGCGTTTTCATGAAATGGGCTATGAAAGTTATGCAATTACAAAAGTATTACAAACGATGCTTGGCCGTGGTGAATTGCAACGCCGATTGCAAGGCAAAATTCTTTACAGGCTCAAATAAACCGTGAGTACATATTTGATTTTATTCTGTTGTTTGGTTCTATTTTTGTCACTTTGAAGTAGTATTATAACTTTTAAACTTTATTAAAGATTGTCTATTCAATGCAATTTGTCAATGGAAAAGTCAAATATTCAAAAAGTCTGATGTTCAGATTTACAAATTTTCTGCACATCTACACAAATTTTTAATGATAATAAATTTTTGAGCATTTGTTTTTATTACATTTGTTTATTTCCACATTTGAACATTTTTCCCAAGTGGTATCAGATTTACAAAAAATTATAGAAGTTCGTCCTTGAAGGGGTAATACGGATGTTTTTCGACTCTGAAACAAAAACAAATTTTACATTATTCAGTAACGAAAATCACATTCAACGTATCAATTTTTGACATTCTTACCCTTTGAAGAACAAGAAGTTAAAAATTCTTCCTCGAGGCCCCTGGTCCAAATTATCGAGGGTTTTCATTTCTGCGTCGGTCAATTCAAAATCAAAAATGTCAATGTTCTGCCTGATTCTTTCTGGCGACGAACTTTTTGGTATGACGATGATTTCGTTTTGTAACAAATGGCGCAGGAGAGTTTGCGCCGGAGTTTTGTTGTGGTTGGCGGCAATTTTTTTTACCGCATCGAGTCCGAGAATGTCCGTTACACTGCTCGAGGTGTAATTGTATTTCGTTTTGAAGTGAATTTGAGCTCCGGGAGATCCCAAAGGAGCGTAGCCCGTCAAAGCGATTCCGTTTTTTTTGCAAAATTCTCGGAGGGATTTCTGTTGCAAATTGGCGTGCAATTCGATCTAGAAATTTTTCGTTTTGAAATTATCATGGTTTTCGACACCCAGAAGTTTTTTTTATTTTGGAAATCGTTTTTCAACTGCTTGGTATAGTTATTTGTATATCTAGGTGCTAAAGTATAACGTTTTTTATATCGAAACCATCAACAAATCGAATTGTTCATTTCATGTGGAACGATGAAAAAATTTTAGGTTATGTTTGGCAATGTGTAAAATGCCTGCGCAGGTCACGTGACGAGGGCAAAAAAAGCGAGAAAATAGCTTCAGCTACTTTTTCGTCTTTTTTTGTCGAGTCATGTGATCTGTGCGGGCGTTTTACACAATACCGAACTTATAAAATTGACGATTCAAAATTTTACAAAATTAAAAAATTATCAGCAAACTTACTTGTAGGTTGGCAGGTTTTATTTTTGCACTTTTCATAATTTCCAGAATTTGACTTTCGTTGAAGTTGCTAAGTCCGATCGATTTCGTAAGACCTTTTTCAACTTGTTTTTCCATTTCCTGTAAAAAAGGTGTTTCTAGGAAGGCATTTTAACTCAGAGTCGATAAATGGTTAATTTTCCTTAGGTTAGGTTTATTTCAAAACTATTTTGGGAATAAAAGAGATGAAATTTTTTGTTCAGACCTTCCACGTTTCAACAGGATTTGAGGCAGTGTCCAAAATTGGGCTGCCTTCGGGATCCATCGCCGGAGAAAAATCACTCGTATTTTGCGCAAAAGAAAATGGCATATGGATCAAATACATGTCAACGTAATCGAGACCCAAATTTTGCAGTGACAATTTTATAAATTTATCCACGTCTGATGGTCTGTTTCCAAAATTTGGTAGCTTTAGAATCAGAAATTCGTTTGTTTAATGTTTAAAAAAATATGATCAATGGACGTGAGAGAAATTTTCTAAATTAATCAAATTAATTGTACTTTTGTAAAAATGAATAAATCGAATCAAATGCATGTCAACGAAATCAAGACCCAAATTTTGCAGTGACAAATTGATGAATTTCTCCACGTTTGACGGACTGGTTCCAAAATTTGGTATCTTTAGAATCATAAATTTGTTCATTTAATGTAAGAGATCTAATCAATTTATGTGAGAGAAAGTATCGAAATTGATAAAATCATTTTGTACTTTTGTAGTAATGAATAAATCATCCCGTTTTCCACCATTTGCGAACCATTTTTTCAAACTTTTTCCTATGGCTTCTTCGTTGCCGTAATTAAAAGCTGTGTCAAAGTGTCGATATCCTTGTTCTAGGGCTGTGTTGACTACTTGTTCCATTTCCTCGGGTTTCGCCTGGTTTTTTCAAAATAAATTTTTATGTTTTATGCGTTCTATATGGAAAACTGAGAATGAAATATAGTCATGAGAATAAGATCATTTGATAAATCAAAATAAACTGCTCAACTTTTTTCTGAATAAAATATTATAATTTTACAACAAATGAAGTTAAATAATTATTATATATACACAAAATAATTATGTTATATTTTATATATTTATATTATATATATATTTTTGGGGCTATTTTTGTGGATGGATGTGAAAGCATTTGTATTTTATATGCATATGTTGAACAACTGAATAAATTATTATTATATTATATTATATTCAAAAATTTATATTATGTATATTATATTAAATATAATTTAGAGCATCAAAAATTGATATTATAGATATTCAGAATAATTATGATATATGAACTTCAAAATAATATTTTCTTATAAAAAATTTAAAATCCTTATAAAAGTGTCACTGGTTTGAAAAAAAAATATTCTTATAAGGTTTTATAAGGTCACTTTAGAAGAAAATTTCTATTTCTTATAAGAATTTTGCAATTTTTTATAAGATCCAAAATTAAAGGAAAAGCAAAGTAGGAAATTTGTTGAAAAGAAATACACCAGAAATTTTAAATGATGAGAAACAAAATACTAGAGAATAAAAGTTATTGAATTTTATAACCAAGCAACGATTATTGAAAGAAATTAATAAAATGTATGAAAAATTACTTTATTGTTTGTTTAATATTATCGCATTGTCGAAAATCATAAAATAAATTAAGCCATTTAATTGGTATGAATTAGGGACGTGCGAGATCCCGACTTTTCGGGAACCCCGACAATTCGGGATTTCCAGATATTTTTGAGATTTCCTGGCATTTTCAAGATTTCTCTACAATCCCGAAATTTATAGAGTTAAGGATTTATTGAAATTACTAGATTTTTCGGAAACCCTGAATTCTCTAGATTCCCGAATTTCTCAGGATTCTCGAAATTTTCGGAATTCTTGAAATTCTCGTATTTGCTCAAATTTTCCGAACTTTTCGAGGTTTCTTGAATTTTTCGGGATTTCCCGACATTTTTCAGATTTCTCTACAATCCCAAAATTTTTATCGTTGAAGAGTTACTAAATTACTAGATTTTTCGGTATTCTTAAATTCTCTAGATTCCAAAACTTTTCAGAATTCTCGAAATTTTCGTGATTGCTCGAATCCTTCAAACTTTTCGGGGTTTCTTGAATTTTTTAAAGATTACCGAATTTTTCGGGATTTACCGACATTTCGAGATTTCTCTACAATCCCGAAATGTTTAGAGTTAAGGATTTATCGAAATTACTTCATTTTTCAGAAATTCTGAACTCTCTAGATTCCCAAACTTCTCAGGATTCTCGAAATTTTCGGGATTCTTGAAATTCTTGTATTTGCTCAAATTTTCCGAACTTTTCGGTGTTTCTTGAATTTTTCGTGATTTCCCGACATGTTCGAGATTTCTCTACAATCCCGAAATTTCTGTAGTTAAAGAGTCATCAAAATAATTAGATTTTTCGGAATTCCTAGATTCTCCAGATTCTCGAAAATTTCGGGATTCTTGAAACTCCCGTTATTACTCAAATTTTTCAAACTTTCCAAAGATTTTAGGATTTTCTGTTTTATCGGGATTTCCCGACATTTTCGGTTTTTTTCGACATTTTCGGGATCCATCCCGACTTCATGTAAAATTTCCCGAAACATCCAGATTTTTGAAATTCTTTATCCCGCACACCCCTAGTATGCATATTGTTGTTGTGATGTTTTTATTTTGTGTTTATTTTTCTATTTGTATTTATTTATTTTATTTTATGGTTTTGAAAGGAATTACTACAGTGATGGGTTTTAGTAGATGTTTTTGGAAGATTAAGTGATATTCATATAGATATTTGGTTTTATAAATATCATTACACTTTTGTAATTTTTGCTTAATTAATGTGTGTAACAGAATAACCCCTGAAGATTACTGAAAAAATTGATCGAAAGCATAGGAGAAAATAATAAAAGAAAGAATATATTGATGGCTATTGATTTTACGATTGTACAAGATTAGACTCCGAGGATCATTTTCCATTATTGATAAAATAAATATACATAAAAAATTACCTTCCATGTTCCAAGGCCTACAAAAGGCATCTCATACTCCGAAGATAACTTAAATGACTTAGGTGCCATAGTGCAGAATCAAATGGAAGTCGGGTGCTAAAAACACAGCCTTATTTATAGCAATTATCCCTACTTCAATTACATTGCAGATTTTCTTGCATAATTCTATCGCCTAATTCTAATCAAAATCCAATTTTATCAATGGGATCTTTAACTTTCATATATCACTCCAATTAATTTAAATGAAAAAAAATTATATTTTTCAAACAATAAAATGTGCCAAGTTCTTAATTCTATATTATTGACACAATAAATGGGTTTTTTCATTCACGATATTACATTTTTTGGTTAACCTTACTTAGATTTAAGGATTTTAATTACCTTTAGCTAAATTCAAGTGAAATGTGATTCCTGATGAATCTTGAAAATATTGATAGGATAATTAGTTCTCGAGGGTTTGGTGTTTTTGAGGCACTTGTTTTATCACAAAAATTGACGATTTTGGAAAAACAGTGAAACATCGAGTTTCTTGGAGGAAAACAGTCGAAATGCATTTGCGGATGCGCGAAGATGGCAATTTGGCGCGCATGTCACCGGAGCCGAAACACCTGAAGTGCACGCGAGCATTGCGAGTTAGATTGAGTTCAATTGAGTTAGACCTTAATTTGATTTCTGTAAGTTTTCGTTTTAGAAGAAATTTCGAAAATTTTTTCGATTCGTTAGGTTTTTCGAAATTTTACAAAATACCAAACGTATGCCAAAAATACCTTCAATGCTTCCTTATTGACATGTTGCATCAATTTTTTTTATTGCTGATATTGTTAGTTTATCAAAAATATAAAACACGTATTTTTCCTTTCTGTCATATCTCAAAAATTGACGGAAAAACATAGTTTTGAAAAGTACAACGAAGTGACGTGATTCTTGCTGTATGACGTCATTTGCATGCTCAGTATACCTGTATATACGAAATTTTATACGATTTTTTTTTCGAAAATGATTGATACATATGTCGCTGAATTTGATTTTTTTTTTCACGCAACTTCCTAATTAACATATTTATTTATTGATCAAATCTTTTTTATCATTTTTATTATTTATTATTCAAATCTAATTTATTAATCAAAATAAAAATATGAATATTTAGAGTCTCACGTTTTGGAATTCATATACCAATAGAATCGAGTGTATGATAAAACTTCATTAATTCAGATAAACTCAAAAATACTTTTTTTAATGTTTTTCAAATCAATTTCAAATTTATTTTACAGGTATCGAGAATTAAAAATCTCGTAACGATTTCACACATTGAGTTAGTTAATTACAATTTTTGTCTCTCTACTTTCGAACGTCTTCGTATTTTATACCTTAAAAATATTGTTGCCGATCATTTTCCCGAACGGTAATTTCCCCGAAAACCGTTTTCCCGAAAGGTTTTTTATCGAACAGCCATTTTCCCGAACGGTATTTTTCCCGAATCTGTTTTCCCGAAGGGTTTTTAATTTTCCCGAACTGGAAATTTTCCTATCAGCTTAATGTAATTTTATTTATGTAATTTTAATACAATGTAATTTTAACCATTGCATTTTGAGATTACGAAAATTTTTCAATCTAATTTTTTTCTTCGAACTCTAACCCTCATGTTGTAATTTTCATTTTCGGATGAAAAATAAATTTTATTTATTTATTTAATTAAAAACAAATAATATTATTAAAAAAAAAATTTATGATACAAACCAGAATTTAATTTAAATAGTTTTGGAATTTCGAAATTATTAATCATAATATTCTTCAACAACTTCAATAAAACCGACTTTTAACTCTCAAATGTTGGCTTTTTAAATTTTCTAACAAGAATGATAAGAAAATTTTATTATTTTTATTCCAACTTGTTCTAATATAATTTTTTTGGTTTTCATCGATTTCATATTCCTCAAATTTGTCTCATTCTTGAGAAAAATGTTGATTAATGAAATGAACTGGAAAAATAGTATTGCATTTAATGAATGAAAGTTTAAAGATTGCAATGATTTGCAATCATTTATTCTGAATTATTCAGATAATTTGATCCATGATAAATGACGTTAAGTAAATAAATGTTATATAAATGTTATAATCGCAAGATTAAAAATCCCGCGAGTTCCGCAGTAACAAATTTTCAAGATACAAAATTTTAGATCTATGTTGAATTTAAAAACGCATTAGGCCGAGTCGAAAATTGTTTGCGACTGTAATTTTCATCGTAAAATATGGTGTTTGCTTTTCAACCAACGTGGTTTTTTATCTACATTTTTCTTATGTCAATTTGCCAAAGACATGCTGAAACACTGTTATCGCTTTTATTTATGAACAGAACATGAAACAGTTCCGTTCGAATTTGAACTCATCAGTTATTCGCAACCTTGTTATTATTGTTAAAATACAGTAGTCATTAACATATTATCAATGTTGAAATATTACAATAATTTTCACACCATTGTCTGTGAAACAAACTTGAAAAATTTTAAACCAAGTGTTTTTGAAAGTTTTCAAATGTGAATGAGAAAAATGAACACAAAATTATATTGAGGTTTCAACATTTATGTCAAAATTATACAAATTGAAAATTCGGAAATCTTGATTTTAGAAAATTTGAAATCCAGGTTCTTGAACTCTTATACAGATTTTTTTTTCCTATCAATATTTTACGTGAAATTATTGTCTGTGATTATACTATAGTTTATTAAAAATTAGTAAAAAGTTCAGTAAGAAAATGAAATAATTTTCTTTTAAATGTAAAAGTAAAAATCATGAAAAAATAACGATTGAACCAATCAAAGTTTCGCCCGAAATACGACTCGAGTACTGCACGAGACATTTCAAAACATTTGATCACTACGGGATCACGTGCAAAGCAAATCGTTATTTAACGAAGGCTTGTATTTTGAGATTAAATGTGTGTTTTGCAAGATCAGTCGTCTCGGCAATATCAGACGGTGGGCGTGAAATACGGCATAAGTACACGTAACTGAACACTGGAAATTCGCTTTTCAACGTATTTAACATATCTTTTACGAGAAATAAAAATCTATGTTTACATTAATGATTTTTAATCGAGGATTTCGGAATTTGTTTCAGTTATTTTTGAATTTGATGATTTCCTCTATTTTATTACGAATTCACGACTTTCAAAACATGAAATTAAAAAAGTTTTCGAAGTTGGGAGTTTTTAAATGTACGGATTAAAGTATTTCTGTTATATTTATTGGTATTGAATATTTAATTAAACTCTAAAAATTAAAAATTATAAAGTTTAGTATTTTTTTTTTTTTGATCCTTAACCATGAAATTTATAACCGAAAAACTACATTGCAAAATTTAAAATGCTAGAATTTTATATACGTAAATTCAAAACCCTAGGATTCACAACTCTGAGTTTTTCAGCTAAACAATTTTAAATTCTAGGATTATATTTTTTTGCAACAAATCGCAATAATTTATTTAAGATTCTCTGAATTAGATTCCCGGTCATTTTCTCGAATCCAAGTTCCCGAACGGTCATTTTCCCGAAATGTCATTATTCTGAATGTATTATTTCCCGAATGTCTATTTTCCCGAAAGTATTTTTCCCCCGAACGACAATTTTCCGGAAAGTATTAACTTCCGAATTTCGGTTGAAATTTCACTTTTATTTCGATTCTATACATTTATGAATTTCATAAGAAGAGTCTTCAATAAAAAGAGTCATGGTAAAAGTTTTAAGTTTAAACATTGTGAATATAATTTTATTTCAAAATTAAACAATCTTAATTTAAAATTCTATTTTAAATTAATTTAATAATATAAGTTCAGAATTTTATTCATAAATTAAAAATTTTTATTACAATTTTGAAATTTAAAAATCGTGAATGCGTAACCATGGAATTTCTAGACATTAGGCTGATAGGAAAATTTCCCGTTCGGGAAAATTAAAAACCCTTCGGGGAAACGGATTCAGGAAAAAAATCTTTCGGGAAAATGACCGTTCGGGAAAAAGACTGTTTGGGAAAATGGTCGGCAACATCTGAATTAGCATTCTTGAACTTAGAGTTTTAGAATATTATCTTGTAGAATTTGTACCTACTGTTTTCTAGAATTGAAATTTTTTAAGTGTATTATTTACATTTATGCAATTAATGAAGTTTTAATTTTTATCCTACATTGTGGAATTTGATATACTAGAATTTTTGACTGAAAAATGTAAAAACTCGGAATTTTTTATCTTGAATCGCTCAATTATGCATTTTTTCATTTAACTTATCTGAAACTCAAAATTCTGAAATGTGATTTTCAATATTTTTTTTTAATTGAAAGTTTCGCGTTTCTGTATCACTGAAACGAAATTTTTGAAAATTTTGTTTTCCTTCTTTTTTTTCCGTATACTACCTTCGAGTGGTTTTTAACTTCGGAAAAAGTTTTTTATAGTTTGATAAATAAGACTATTTTATTTTCTCTGAGCGTATAAATAGTATATTTCTTCACTAGTGTGAAAAAGTTTTTTATAACGAATCTGATGGTTGCAACGCGAGCATTGTAATCATATGAGTTAAATAAAAAAAAAAAATACCACGCTAATCAATGACTATATTTTGTTCAACAATGTGTGGAAATATCAGTTTTGCATCGCCTGAGCGTGTGGAAAAGTGCCTTTTTCCACACGGCGTTGAATAAAATCCTTTTTTCCATACAGTAATGAAATAAACTCCATGTTTTTCTTATACTGCATTATGTATTTTACAGCCAAAACGACATAAATTCAATTTATAACATTTTTTCACACCTGACAGTAGAAGCCCTATGACTATTCTGGCTCCCCCTCTCCCGGTCGCGACGTCCTGGTTTCATGATTCGCGATTAAAATATCAAAGTTGTCATGTCGAAAAAATGTTTGGAATTCGTGATTTCAGTGACAATAGTTGACGTCATTGGACAAAGAAAAAATATGTTCCTACGTGAGAGATCGAAAGTTCGCGCGGGCGCGTCCAATCCTCCCACAGTGACGTCACACGCGCTATGTTTAGAAAACAAGGTCAGTAACAGTAACAGCTGAAACGTATATACGGAGCCAGTACGCGAATCTGCGTGATCGGCGTGAATCGCAACCGGAAAGAAGTCAATGAATAATGCCGACCACTCGCCGCGCCTATCCTTGCGTCAAACTCATAAATATTGTTTATGCACTTCTAACCTCAAAGTTTTACATTTGGACGGGCTTTGAGACTAGAATTGCATAAAATACTGTATGTAACTTAGTGCAAGTGTCTCATTT
>JAPYZL010027305.1:0-15849 GCA_030522825.1 Platygaster orseoliae | reverse complement strand
TGATCAGTAACAACTGAATGAGAGGTCTGTATTTGGCGAATATTCCTTTCATGTTCTCTTATTCTCGTCTTCAGCTTTCTCTTAGTCTCGCCAATATAGACCGAATCACAATCTTTTCATTTTAATTCATATACAACTCCCTGTGTATCTTCCTTAGGGATCGAAAGTTCTTGGAAAGTCCTTGGAAAGTTCTTTGATTTTTCTTCACACCATCCACTTAAATACCATACTTATGCCATCGGCTTAAATACCGAAATTTATGGAAGGGGGTGCTTAAAGAGATTTCAGTTTTATTTATGTTAATTCCTATTTCGATTGAAATATTTTATGAGTCTTCAAAAATCGTCACTCAAAAACAGTTTCTATAAGATAAACAGAATTATATTCTTCAAGATTTCTGAGATCTACGCAAAAAATAGAAATCAAAATCGTCTATTTCGCACAATCATTTTCCAATATTCCTGCATATTCTCATTACCGTTTCCGCCGCTCCGTCGTCATAACTCACTGCCCGAACTAGACGCCGCCTCCACCTCCGCGTTTCCGCATCGCTCTCCGAAATCGTTCTTCGCGCACCAAGAAAAATGTATATTGGAAATACCACGATCGCTATCTGCAAACGAGAAACGCCCGTAAGCAATTAAAGAAAGCTTTTTCCTCGAGCTTTTTGACGTGACTTCTTCCTTGAAAATGAAAGGGTTCTCGCAAAAATCGCTATGTTTCTATCTCGCTACTAATAGAGAACGAAGCTGATAAAGACGAGAGGAAAGACCTTATCGTAACTGCCAGACTTGCCATGATTCAGAGGACATAAACTTTGCTTCAAACGAGTTTCCATAGGAAGAAAAAAAAACCTTGCGTTGAAGTTAGTGCCAAGTTAGGAAAAATCTTACGCGTCAGGTAGCTAGAGGATGAATTACTTTGTTCAGTTGCGGATTAAGAAAACATTTACGAGAGACGATATAGATTCTAAATTATCACTGGTCAAAAGTCAATTAAGAACCCTTTACATTGTGTGTAATCAAAAAAATTGGTAACTGAAAATATTTTGTTTCTTATTTATCATTATTTATTATCATGCTTAAATGACCTTAAAAAAGGTATTAAAAATTTTTGTTCGCAGGCCAGTGTTATTTGTTCATCTCATAAGAAAAATCCGTGAAACTACGCAACGAGAAATATTATTCGTACTCAAAAAGTGCTCAGCAAATTATTATAAACATGGGACTGCCGTAATTTTTACACACCGGGAAATTACAAAACCCACGCAAAGCACCGGCGCGTCCAATTAATCCGAGCAAATTATTTCCGCACTCGAGGGGCCCGATTCATTAGCCTAGGCGTACAATCTTCGCGCTCCCCGCAGTAAGTACAATGACAGATTTCAATGAAGCGTAGCTCCGCTGTCGAAGGTGGCGAGAAAAAAAGGACGGAAAAGAACAAAAGGTACGTGGATATAAAGGAATGGAATCGAGGTACAAGGAGGAGGCGAAGGTGCACCGTCGCTCGGGCATGTTCGCGGTGCGAGCATGCGTATGCACACGAGCGGGTACGCAATAATAGCGTAATTATCCGTGGCCGAGACAAATTGCCATACACGCTTGTGCGCGACTCACGTGTCCGGCAGCTCCATGTCCCGCGTGGGTGCGGGGAAGGGCTCCCTCGTGCTCCCAGCGTGGCCCCAGGACCACGCGCGATTGTCTCATTAATTCCCCGCAGGCCCCCCGGAGACCTGTGTTTCCGTTCGCGAGAAAAATGTCCCATATTCCACGACGTTATTTTTTATTAATCTCGCCATTTGTTCGTTTTCTCGTTTGACCGATTAGTCTTCTCGCGCCTCGGTTGAGGGCTTTCCAGCATGAGGCCAGTCAAGCACGAGAATATTTAATGATAATTACACTTTTATTCGGTTTCGAGAACTAAAAACAGTTAAGTTTTATGATGAGTTAATTTTACCAACATATGATTATGGGTGTCTGAGGAAATTTTGAAAGGTAAATTAAAAACATCAATTAATCATGAAAATCCTATTAAAAATTGAACATACCTTTCCAGTTACGATTTTCTGACTATGATGTAAATAGTTTTTACGACTACTGTTTTTTTATTATATTCTCCAGTTTTGAAACATTTATTCTATGTGTGAGGAATGAAGAATTCAGCTACATATTTTATTTATCGATAGGTGATAATTGACGCTCTAGAATTTTTATTTACAAATAAATAAACAACAATGAATCTGAATTTTCAGCCATCCATCGAACGAACAATATGTCATTTTTGGTCATAATTTTTGAAGTTAAAGACTGCAGATTGGTGAAGCTTTAAAAAAAAGTTCTACGATTTGGTAAAAATGGTGTACGTCATAGCGCTTGGAATTTCAAAAATTGTGAATTTGTTGGTGAAATATCGATGTTTGTTCGTCATAAGCATGATTTTTATCTTAAAAACTTGGAATATATGTAAAAAGTACGGTTTTGAAAACAGTTTTCAATACAAATGCGCAAGGGAAAATAAAATTATCGAAATTTTAAGCTGTGCATATCAGAAAACATTTGGAATCATGCAACAATACCAAACGTTATTAGGTACTTTAACTTGACAATAAAAATCGAATGTTGAAAAAATATTATGCTCCGTCAAATTGTATACACCATGAATCCAAAAAACGATCTCTCGGAGCCAATAGTTGATAAAAAACTCAAGTCGAAATCATATATAATCTAATTTATTCCAAGCTTTCGGCTGATATCCAGCCATCTTCAGGGACAACCAAATTCTATAAAATTTTACAAAATCATTTTCACATTCTCGATCATAAGCAAAACAAAACAATATGCAAAAATTACGAAAACACTTACTATGTTAAGAAGCCCTTCTCAGTGAAAAATCACGTCGTTAAACTATTATAATCAATAATCGTAACAATTCGCATGATTATTTCGTCACGCTACTTCTTCAGTATACAACTCCTTAACAATAAAAAACGAAGAATAAAAATCTCAAAGAAATTGGAGATGTAAAGACAGTGTGTAAGGCGTGATAAAATAACGACGTTCTGAAGTCATTAAACAAGCTTGGAATTAATTTGATTATATATGTTTTGGACTTGAGTTTTTTATCAACTATTGGCTCCGAGAGACCGTTTTTTGGATTCATGGTGTATTTAATTTTACAATTTATAATTGTACAAACGTACAAAAGATACGTTTTCCATCCAGCAACGTACAAAATATATTTTCTCCTCTGTAAAAATATTCAAATAATAAAGTCTATGAATTATTGCTTCACTTTTTGGCAAAGAGGTTTTGTTGCTCTATTTCAACTTTATTACTTTAATGAAGTAATAAAGTATCAGATATTTCACTCATAAACTTTCATGAATAAAACTAAATTCTCTTGATTTTAACTTAGTTGATACTCAAACAGTCAAGAAAGAACAGAGTTCGTGATGCAAAGTGGAACCATTGTCTCAGCACTCGTTGACATTCATGTAGTGCGTGGCCCCCTGAATGTTCTACAACCTAAAGCAGAGTACTCTACGCTATTATGAGTTATCGTACCATTATCCACGCCCGTCTTACTTCTTTTACACGCTTACCTTTTCAAACAAACATATACGCATATATTTCAACCGCAAGTTACGTGACGTCGCAAGAATCATGTGTTTGATCAACTGAAGAACTGCAAAGATGAGACAATATAGTAAATGTTGATCGTGAGATATTTATGGTTTTGTAATGTATGCAAGTAACGAATATATGGAAATTTAGTTTTAGGATTGAAATTTTTGTTTTTCGTATAATTAATTATTTTAAACAGAAATCACCCCTGAAGAGGACCGTGAAAAAAATTGGTTGAAAGCTTGGTAGAAATAAGAAAGTCAATATTGACTTTTGATTACTTGACTAATTCTAATTTACTACAAAACGCTTTTATTTATACATATTTACAGCTACCAAGATCGTTGCAAGCAACCTTCACAAGTATGAGATACGCAATTGCCACATTCGCTATTTGTTTAGTCCATTCCACGCAATTACGAAAATTCCCTATTTTTGCCATCTTCCGCGTAACGCAAACGTTGTCCATGGATGAAATATTACAGTTAGGCACAATCTCTCTTTTAAAGTCGTCCTTCTGGGGCTCCTTGGCTCGTTTGCGGAACGCGCGAGCATCTGCATACGGTAGTATAATACATCGCTACCACGTTGCGGTTCGCCACTTGATGGGAAACTGCATTTTTTCCCCTCTTCATCACCGTCGCAGGCCGTACGTCCTGCGGGATTGTCTTGAGGGCCGGTTTCCACCTTCGTTGAATCGCGCCTGTCGACGACACGTTCTTTGTACGCTCGTTAAGATTCCAACCGTTGGTAGAAGTGTGCTCCTTGCACTCGCGCTCGCGGCTCATTGTTCATATCTAACTCTCACAAACGGGAAAACGCGGAGACGGAAAAAAATTTTGCCTGTCTTTGTGGGTTCTTATGGTTTCCTTTATTCGCAGGCTCTTGAAGCGACTTTTTCTCGTTCCAAAAGAAAAAAGTATGATATGAAATGAATGGAGAACGAGGAACAATTCTCACACTCTTCAATCGAATTAGACAATTCATCACTATAATTAAAAGAGTTAGAAAAAATATGCACATGCATACTCTTGCGTATAATGCATATTTTGGCCTTTTTTCAACGTCAATGCATATTTTCACACTTTAAGCTAGTTCAT
This sequence comes from Platygaster orseoliae, assembly GCA_030522825.1. Taxonomy (NCBI): domain Eukaryota; kingdom Metazoa; phylum Arthropoda; class Insecta; order Hymenoptera; family Platygastridae; genus Platygaster; species Platygaster orseoliae. The sequence continues at coordinate 11,126 of JAPYZL010027305.1, read as the reverse complement.
GCAAATTTTCTGCATTTTTTGGAAAAAAGTTGAAGTTAATAGCTAATTTCAGGAATTAAATTAAATTTTTTTTTTAATTTAAATTAAAAATCTTTAGGAAATTAAAAAAAAAATTAATTTAATAGCGAAGTCAGGAGTCATTATGATTTCGTACATTTCGTTGAAACAATTGGATAAAATGATACATAAAAATTTTTATGGAGAAAAAACACTGCCTTTCATTTTTAAGTGTTTGAAAATTCGAAACAACATAATAAAATTTGCTGTAACTGATTCCTTGAATTCGATGTTGAATAAATGAACATTTATGCCAATCACGTAATTGGATTATTCATTTCTAAATGCATGTTTTAACTATTTGTGATGTTTTTTTTGGCATTTGTAATTTATTTTTGGCGAATGTTTTTCGGTTTATTGACACAATTTTTCATATATATTTGCATGGATTTTTTCACTGTTTTCGATGCATGTTTTCATCAACCATTATAAATAATAAATAGTGATAAATAGTCATTTTTGGGGACTTCACTATAAAGTACGTAAAAATTTGACATCGAAAAAATAAAATTTTGGCAAATTTTTAATAGTTAACATTTCGTAGACACTTCATTTCACTATTTCAAAATTCTAAATTTGCAAACTAAATTATAGTCATGTTAAACTCTTTCATAAGTTACATTCTTACGGCTTTATTTCATATTTATTTGAACTAGTGTAAGAAAAAGTATTTTACATAAAATTTTACTTTCAATTTATCTACAGGCTTATTCAGATGTAACTTCACATGTTATGTTTCAGGGAAATGTGTTACATACTTCTACATTAAGAGGACACGGAAGACATTCTCCTTTCGTCCTCCTTCCTCTCATTCGCTTTCCGTTCTATACGTCGCTCTTGCACCACAGCAGCTTCTGTGTCCTCTTAATTATGCATTATGCTGAGGTTTTTCAATGTTCCACTTATTTTTATTTTGTAGTCCCATCAAAACTTAACCAACGTAAAAATGATAATAAAAAACATTTAACCTAAGATTTTCAGTACCAGTACAGTAACTTGATTTTTAAGTACTCAACTTGATAAAGCTAAAATCCATTTTCGAAAAAAATAAAATACAAAATATAAGTCATTAATTAATTTCTATGGACTGAATATTAAATACTCTGATGATTATTCTGTACTATTGAAATAGTCATACAATGATTTTTTGATTGATAAGTAACATCATATAATACTATGTTATCTATATTAATATTCATACATCATATTACAATGTCATGTATGAAATTACAGAAAAATCATTCATTCTTTCAAAAAAATTTTTTCGACTACATATTTATCATGAATGACCTTAGAAACCCTTCAAAATAATTTTATTAAAGAATTTTATACGTAAAATCAACACAGAATTGTATCCTAAAAAAGAATCCCGTTATAAATTAGGTTTTTCCAGATTCTAGATAAATTTGAAATTATTTCTTCCTAATTACCAAAATGAATACAATTTTGTGAACGACCGTTTGAAGATTAAAGATATGTATAAAACTGCACTACCAAATGACGAATTTCGAAATTGTAATTGTACAAAAAACTCATGCTCGTTCATTTCGAACATCCTCGAAAATAGTAACAAAACAACTTGCACTAACCGGAATGCCATCCATCCTGAGAACTGGAGCTGTCGATCCCCCGTCATTAATATCCTTGGGAGCCAGAGCCTTTATCTCTTATCACCAATCCGAAGCGGTTGCATGTAAACGCGTTATTGTACAACGATAGAGCCAATCATAGCGATAGCTGTAAAAGATTGCCGAGTTCTAGCCTCGGGTTCTGCTGCTTCGGCCGCAAGGGCGGGACGATTGTCAGACCTGAGATCCAACGATATGGATCATGCGAAACATAAATATCTCGTGCACTTCGATCTTCGTTTGGAGCAACGAATTATTCATAGGGAAAATCGTCGGGCATTTTTATCAAAAATGACTCGGGAGCGATGTGGGAATTCCAATCATGAACGAGGGGAAAAAAACCGTCGTATCTGATAAACGGTCGCTCGATGTTCCTCATTACGATGCGCTGTTTCGGCAAAACAGACCGTTTTTTCGCTCTTGCAATATTTATCGGAAACAGAAGCGTGCCGTACGTGCACTTTTGTCAGTGTCAATATTTCCGAGGCGGCTCGATTATGCGGTGAGTGATGGGCCGCTCATGTAACCATGCGAGGAATGACGCCGGATTATTTATTGCTATGGGCGCGGACGCAAAAAAAAAGCGCACAATTTAATTTCGAGAATTATTCTACTGCGACGTTTTTTTCTGCTCGGCGAAAGAACCGTTCTTACTGGTTCTTACAACAAGTGAATTCTTCGTGATCGCTCTAGGGGTTTTGTTCAAATATGAATGAGGTTACGTAGACATTCATTTAAATAGGGACTTTTTAAGCTGTTTAAATGAGTTATTGAAACTTTGTTTTTTATTTGCAATTATTTAGGGAAAAAAGTGATTGCGAGAGGAGGAATAAATTCTCAGCACGGTAAATCACAAGTGCAAGAGTGGAATGTATGTTTACCAATTACTATTACGTCGTAAGTACGCCTCGGAGCACATTTGTCCGTGGTAATTTCTGATGATTTCTGTGATTTTGCAACTACTGCTGGCAAGGCATTTCAGTTTAAGGAATACGTAATTTAGTGCTGCACGTATCCTGAATTACGAAGTTTAACACCATTTTGAAGACCAATCGATGATAATTCATAAAAACGAAGAAATTCGAATTTTGTTTGAAAGATAACTGTCGGAACTTCAAAGATTAAGTGACAAAAAAAATTATTATAAAAGTTGATAAATATTTATTTGGAACAAAAACTTTTTTCCCAACTCTTGAGCATTTTGATAAAGTCCAGATACTAATTATATATATCAGTACACATTTATTAAATACAGTGGATTACTATGAATAACTAAAATTTGATAATTTAAAAAAAAAATTTCGGAACCTTACTATTTTAAGAAAACTCCCAGTTTTGTTTCATATATTTTTTACACTTGTTAGGCTTTTCTTTTCAAATCTTTAGAAACTTTTCAGAAGCGAGAAAATTTTTATGAAAATCTTCTAAACGTTACTTGACTAGATTTTGTGGCAAATTAAAATTATGTGGGATCATCAAAACTTTTAAGAATGACCTGGAAATTTATCAAACATCAAGAAAACTTCAAATTTTGAATAATATATAAATTGAATACAAACCAAAATTTTGTGTCTCATTCAAACTGAAAAATTTTTCAAACATCTTTGTATTTTGCCGAAAAACACAATAGTTTTTCAGAAAATTTTTCAAATTCTTTCAAGTTAGATAAATTTTCAGGAAATTCTTAACATGATATAGAAATTTACAAACTATCAATATAATCTTAACATAAAATATTTAATTAAATTGTTTTTTGAATTAAATAAATTTTATTTATTTGATATTCATTCAATTAATTACCTCATTTATTATATATCTTAAAACTTAACATAACAAATTTCGAGTTATTTCCTTCGAATTACCTAATTTCTTCAATTTTTTTTTCAACGTTAAAGAATGAAGTCAGAAAATGTAGAACTCCTTATCAATTGCACAAGGCTTTTTAAAAAAATATAGCATGACCTTTCAAAATAAGTTTGACCTACTCTCCATTACCAAATATGATATTGAATAAAATACAGTTATCATTCAAACTCGATAAAATGACTCGCAAATTCATAGTCCTCTAATTTCCTGAAATAACTTATCATCATGTGCTGCGATAACATGTAGTTGCATTTTATAATTCGTGTACGAGCTCAAAATAGTTTTCGGCGTAGGCAAATACACAGAATGTGAGCTTAGAAGTGGACGAGGACCGAGTAAATCACTGTGAAAGTGTTGGAGAGGATAAAATTTCGTCAACTTTGACCCTAGACTCGACAGTGACGCATGGCAGTCGCGCCACCTTTTTGCATGCTCCGAATGCCTTACGCACCATCTCGCAATTTTTCCTTTATCTTATTTCTCTAACAATAATCCTCGGCGAAAAGCATTGTTCTTAAAAATCCAATGCATTTCGACTTTGTTATTATACATAAATTACCCTAATCAAAATATGAACTTTACTTAATATATAATAATAAATAATGAAAAAATACTAATAAATTTAATTCATCTGAATTTCATACTCAGCGAACTAGCAATAATAGTATATTAAGTACAGTAAAATCTCAGTAAGTGTCCTTAAAATTCATTGAACTCTCGGTTCGATTGGTTGGGACTGTAAACGAGTGAAGTTTTTTTTTTTTCATTTTGTATGTAGATAAGAATGTATGGCGTCGACGTTATTTATGAATGTAACGTCACTAAAAAAAATTGCACTATTTGTCTGACCTTTCGCGTGTTTTACTACTTACAATCAAGAAACGATTTATATTCCTTCGTTTTGATCACGCTACCATTTTTCTTCTCCAGGCCGCTATGGTGCGGGCGAAAATAACGAAGCAACGAAAAGCAAGAAGAATAAAGGATCCATAGAAGGAAGAACAAGAAGCTGAAGGAAAAAGGCAAAAAGAGAGTCCGCGCCATCCACTCCATTTACCCGCACGGATCGAAAGATCAACTAAATATAAACAAACCAGCGTAGTTCGAAACCCTGTAAAGGCTGGGAACATTTTTCATTGAAAAATTTCTAAACGCTAAATCAGAGTAGTTTTTTACTATTATTTTCAATGTTATGAACTTTCTTTCAATGGAGATAAAACAATGATTTGTTTCGGTGTGACACTCACTCGAAAATATTATTTTTATAAGAAGGAATCCAACGCAATAGGCAGCTGCCATTTTTTAATTAATATAGATTTTCATCTGAATTTTCCTAAATTCTTTTGCACTCGAGTCATACGAATCACATAAAAAAATTTATTTATATTGGATCCTTGGAAGTACAAAACTCACATCATGAAAGATTATGAATTTTTTTCAGTAATCAGCCCTAAACTTTTGACAGTTGGTGTGAGAACTTAAGTGTTCGAAATTTGAAGGTACGGATGAGACTTAATAACAATCTTTAAACTGCTCAATACACAAAATACTCATTCTCCAATGACTTGCAGCTTCGAAGAAAAATTCTCGAGAACCAAAGCATCCTCGCAAATTCGATCACCGGGAATGATTAATTCAATCCAAGCATAGAAAGGCGCGGTGGTAGGGCAATTAATAAATCACTTTCTTTCGTGTCCCCATCGCAAATCGCGTAGGTTTATAGCCTGAGCGAGAACGCCGCCCGCATAAATTCTCGGCGTGGCCAAAGAAGAGTCCCCGTGTAACGACGACTCGCGCGAATACTAAGTACGAGTACGTCGCGCCATGGTGCTGCTTGTAGCTAAAGCTCGAGTGGAAGGAGCACGTAAAATACGGTGACCGCGAGCGGCCCCTTAACTGGGTCTGATAATAGTAATGAAGCGAGTAAAAGCCGTGCCACTAAACGGGCCCACTTTACTCGCCCTGGCGACGTCCTTAAAAATCATTATCGTCCCGGTCTTCAATTAAAATCAATCAGCGTGAGAAAAAAAAGGCAACTTTTATCACACAGGAATGTTGCATGCATATTTTATCGTATTACTAAGGGGGCTTCGCGCGCCAACCCCCATTTAGTTTTAGTTATAGTTTTCACTTTAAATTAATTTAAATACAGATATTCACCAAACATATTCATTCATTTTTTTTATCAAAGTATATAAATAGGAATTTTCAAGCACACAGAGTCTATAAATCTCATTTACAATCTCACCGAATTCGCAATTTCAGAAAAAAATTATTATTTACTTTAATTTTTAGCTGCGATGATTGATGTTTTTGTGTCTTAGCAGACTTTACATTTTATTAACAAAAACGTTATTACAAGAGAGTATTAAAATATTGAATGAACATTAATACGAGTACAATATTTTTCTCTATCGCATGATTTTTTTGTTCGTAAATGTTTGTAAAAAAATGTAGAATACAGCAATAAAAATAAATGAAAAACTTTGTTGTAAAATTTTATTGAACTTGAAAATTTGTAAAATTAATGATTCATGGTAAGTAAAATTACATGGTTGTTAAATGTTTCTTTTTCTTTATAAACAACATTTATTTTAGCAACTTGAATTGGATTTGAATAAATAGAAAACGCGAAAAAGTTGCTCTACAAATAATAGCAATATAAGGAAACTATAAAATTTACAAATCGTTCAAAATTTATTAACTGAAATCTAGAGAACGTTACAAAAAGTTTTAAGTGAGTTCTTAAAGTTGAACGATATTACGTAAGATTTCTTGATATTACTAGGTACGTAAAAAAATAACAATGTTCCCATTTTCGAAAAATATTTTTCAACTATGTTCAAGTTATTAATATTTAGGTAGAATAACGTAGAAAATAAAAATTTGAAAAATTGTTTAAACTCAGTTAATAATAAAGAAAATCGAAAATCTGAAAAACTTTGTATCATGAAGCATCGAATTTTATAACTCTCCTAACGATCAACAAGAATACTAGAAACCTAATATAATATTGAACGATTTTCCAATGTTTGATGAATACCTTGAAATGTATAGCAATACTGGGAATGTTTTAACACTCAAAAACTACGTAGAAATCATTTTCACAAAAATTGATAAAACTTTCATTCTTGAAACATCTCACTCTAGAAGCTTGTATGAAATACCATAAAAATACCAGAGAATACTTTGAACTGTATGGATACTAAAATACTGTTAAATAATTACGGAAAATCAAAACACAAGATACTGTTTTCTAAACAATCAATTAAAATCATCAATATCGTTGAAATATTCACTGAATCGAATGCTAGAAATCTATAAAAATACCAGTAAAAAGAACAAAATTTTATAAATAACATACAACGAGAAAATGCTGAAAACCTCTGAAATAATCGAAATATGTGTAGTTAACTGATGTATGTAAAAGTTTTAGGGTACAACAAAATATACGCTTCAATCTACGAATGTCTATTTACAAGTTTTTTCTTAAGATTTTTATTATACTACATATATTTACTTTGATTTTATCATCATCAATATTAAAATCAACTTTCATGAATGCCTAAGTATTTTATTATGTAGGTATTGATAGAACACTTTTTTCATATGAAATAAAATAAAAAAAAACTATTCCATTACCTGCAATTATAGGGTGATAGAAAAATTTCTTTGTCTTTTCAGAAAATGTCAGAGACCCATACTTACTTTGAATTCAAATGCATGTAAGCAATTTTTTAAGTTACTTATCTGTGACATACTCCAAGAAAAAGGACCTTAGACCCAAATTTGTTTGGTCGATTTTCATTTTTGTGCTACATGGCTAAAATTCCTTCTCACACGGAAAAAATTTTTTGGCAAAAATTACCAATCAATTCAGGAATCGCTGGACAATGGTGAAATTTCGTCACTTCAATTCAGGAATCGCTGGACAATGGTGAAATTTCGTCACTTTTTCCCAAAAAATATAGTAATTTCTACCATATTTTAGGATTTCTTACCCAAAATGTGTAAAAATTACTATATTTTTTGGGAAAAAGTGACAAAATTTAACCATTGTCCAGCGATTCCTGAATCTTTGGTAATTTTTGCCATAAAATTTTTTCCGTGCAACTAGATCTTCTTATGGGTAAAGTACATATTGAGAAATTAGTCACCCTTTTTCGGATACTAAAATTCTTTATAAAAGAAAAACATTTTTAACATCAGAAACTCAGTCAATCGTTTCTTATAACTATATGCAATACTAGTGTTCATATCTTGAGCTGCTTCTAATGATCTGAATCCCTGAAAAATTCTTGCTGAGTGGGACCATTGACTAGGCAAAAGAAAAATGAAGAACGACCAAATGAGTTTGGATCTAAGGATCCTTTTCTCGGAGAGCTACACATCTTTTTTCTCCATTTTCTCTTTTTTCCCGTAGTTCCTTGAAAACTGGTCCTCGAACATGGATACTTAATCCAAAAAAAAGGAAATCATAGACTATTTATATTGGATATATAATTCGTAGATAACTCTTGATAAATAAGTTTAACCATGTATACACTTCTCTAATCAACGTAAAATCTTCTTTATGCACAGTGGTCAATATTATGTACTCATGTACATGCAAATTACTAGAATAGCTTTTCTTGAAAAAATTTTTCCATACTCCTAAAGCATTTATTTCAATATCAGAATTTTAACATAAATATGATTTCTTTACGAGTAAGAAGCTCAGAGTTGGTTTTCGATTAAGAATTTAACTACTAAACCGTCAAGTAAGTAAATTTCGCGTCGTATATTTCAGAGGAGTACATTGACTGCGTGATATCTGTGAAACTGGTATTTTAATATATCTAAAATGATCTGATTTCTCACCTTTGTTTTCTTCCTCATTTCAGAAATTTTAATGAGCTTAGAACACATTTTCAGAACTATTACTTATGAATACTGTAATTATTAAAAAAATCTATGAAGATTATTATTCTGAATTTTTCGATATTTATGACGATAGAAATTCCGATCCGTAAATAAAAATTCAAGCCAATTTATTTCATGTAACAATTTTACATACCTACTTGAGTTTCTCTGACATAAAAAAAAAGCAGAAATGTAGTGATGATAAACTTTTTGCAGTCAATCAATTCCAATTCTTTTTTCATCTTTGGACTTTCTTCTCATGAAGATCTGAAATTCAAGTCTAAAATCCAAAACAACGGTTATACTTATAATTAAAAATGATTTTTAATAACTATCCATTCTGCATTACATATCAGTCCACATAAAACTTATATTGTTCAAATGTTTTCTTTTTTTTTTACAAAATGAATTAGAATTTACCAGTGAATCTACTGCATTTTACATCGATCTCTTTGTCGCAGACAAAAATATTAAACAAATTTCAATTTGAGTTTCTTCAAGCATCCATTTAACTATAAAAATCAAGAAGTATCTTCATCTTATTTAAACATTAGTATTCGTATAGTTAATTAGTATAGTATATATTAACTACATATTAGGATAGTTAATTTCTGATCTTCAAGGTTCCTTTTTATCAAAATCGTTATTACCAAGTCAGAAATTCTAAACAATCTGCAAACCTACTATGAAAATGGCTTTAAAATGACAACACTTGAATTAACATAATATTGATATAACAAGTACTTTGCTAAATTTCCCTATTTTTTGCAATACCAATGATAATTTGCCGATAAAAACTCCCAAAATTATCTTCTCTTTACTATACTTCACATAATTATCCATGTTAAGAATAAAAGTGTCGGGAGAGTCTCTATTCTGTGACAAAAAGATTGATTTTATATAAGTACATAGATGTTTAAAAACTGATTTGCCGATGACTTGATTGAAAACAGTAGCATGTAATTTGAATTTCAGATACTCGCAGATTTTAAAAATTCAAAACTTCCGAGCCATCGACATGAAGAAGCTTGAGTATCTTATTTATCAGAACTCTCTCTAATCGTCTCAATAATGTTTCAACTTAAAATTCAAATGAATATCTAACAAATTTATCCATTGCTCGACATAAACTTGCATAGAACTCGAAATAAAAACCCGTTCATTTATAAACATACACATTTTTCTGCATTCTTAAACTGGCCATTTCCGCGAATTAAAAAACAACAACAAATGTGCACCTGCAAATGCATAGAAATCATTGAAACAGATGCTCGCCTTCTTTAACGAGAACGTTTCTTACTGGGTTATCAATGTGATTATTTATGCGGAAAAATGACTTTTTACAGTGCAAGAATAACCGAATGGGAGGAAGCGAAAAAAAAATCGAGGGAAACAAATTGAATGCGGTGATAATTAGGCGAGGCCGCGGGGCCTAATAAGGGCCCAGGGCAAGGGCGAGGTACCTTTAGAATGCTAAAAAGGTCCCGGATTGGGCCCAAACAATGCGGTGCAAGTGCCAACGGCGCGTAAAGGAAGCGTCGACACCGCTGTAACGATTCGTTTCCATGTAAAGGACGAGTATTCCTTCTGATTTTCTCTCTCCGTTTCCCTCGTTCTCGCGAGATTTTGCGCGGCCAATCTTCAGGCGTTGCCGCATTATCGCGCTGACAGGACAAACGGAACGTCCGAGAACGTCTCGAAATGCAAGAAACGAAGGAGACCAATAATACTTGTCTAGTTTCAGCCTAATTATGAATAAATAACGTTTGTTATTTTATTTCCATGGCTTTAGAAGAACTTTAATAGACGTTCAATTACAGGAATGTCAAAACGAAATTAATTATATACGTAGGGAAACGGAAAAGAGAAAGCTGAAGTGAATTCGAAGAAAGGTAAGCAATTTTTTATCACACGGAAAAAAGGATATTACCTTAGCCAGTAACAGCATAAAAATGTGCTGTTTCAACACAACTTGATGAAACGAATGTTTTTGCTGCAGTAGCTTATTTTTTTATTACATCAACAAATCTTTTTTGCTATGATAGCACAATTACTAAGCAATGAAATTTATTGTATAATGATATTGCTCTGACGACAACAAAAACTTATAAGGGCAACAAAAAAAATCGCTTTGTCAGGTTTCGCTGCTACAGCAAATCCGTTTTTCCCGTGTACCTAGTGTTTGGACATTTTTTTTACACTTAAGATATTTACAACAACATTTTTAGATTACATTATTCTTGACGTTAGCAATTTTCATCATATTTTTAGTAACAACATCAAGTTGTATCTACACTCGGGTCCCTCTATTACGAACTTCGCTATAGCGAACGCCCCTGTATTACGTTACGAACTCCTGGTTTCCTCTATTACGAATCCCCTCAATCCCCACCAACGTAAGACGTGAAAACGAAAACCAGTTTGAACCGCGTGAGATGCAGTGAGATTATATTATATATGCCTTCATTTTTCAAAAAATTCAAAAATTTTTTCTCCACCATGGAAAAGATGAAAAATTCTGAAAAAAATTCACATGAACCGTATGCCTGCGCGTCCCAACCGACAGGAAGTTTTGCTGGAGAACGAAAAGAAACCGAAAAATTCCAGAGGCCCTAATGATCATGAGAAGATTTTATCATTTAAAAGATTTCTATTCAGTTTTCCCTTAGAAAA
>JAPYZL010027293.1:0-12927 GCA_030522825.1 Platygaster orseoliae | reverse complement strand
TACTGTGCCATTAATGGCTGCCTTATACTGGCATGCCCATACTGGCGCGATGCGCCGCCTGTTGTTAGGCAGGGCATACTACGGAAATTTCCCATTGGGAAACATTGATTTTCCATTTCCACACAAGCTTGCAGTGAAAAATATTCAGCACATTTTAATAACATTTATTAAATATCTATAATTGCTAAGTTTACAAAAATGTAATAAATGTTTATGGTCTGTATAACTGTTGAACTCTCTAAATCTGAAACAGTAAACTTTAATGATTGTGATGAACAGATGATAACATTTATTTTGATTATGTGGATTGAATTGTTATATTTATATGGATTGAATTGTCATTTTTATGTCGAATTTATAAGGGGAATTATTGTAATTGTAGTCAATCCCTGAAGAGGACCAGAGTTTTGGGTCGAAAGCTTGGAATATGAAACGAATAAAGAGAAATTGAAAAAAAAAGAATTGGTTTTTTGGAATAACATCGTCCAACGTTTCTCTGGGTGAATGAAAAAATAGATAAGTCTTTGTTATTTAATGATTGTTGTCTGTTTGAGTAGTTGTTTTCACTGATTCATCCAGTGGAATTGATCGATTCAACCAGTTGAATTTACTGGTCATCTTTCAACCATCTCTCAACTTCCTGTTTTAAATTAGCCTCGTTGAGTTGTTTGTGAAGTATCTTCCCTTAAGATGTTGCGTCAGCTGCGGAAACAGGGAGAAATAGACAAAAATAGTTTTTTTTTCGTTCCACAACAATGCTCGGCCGTACAATGAACCAAGGTTCCAGGTCTTGCCCCATTACGCAAGACCTGCTTGAGAAGTTTTGATAGGATATTTTCGAAAACTCGCTTAAACTCCCTTGACCTTGCACTAAAAACTTTCACTTGTTTTCGTGGCTGAAGCCATATCTTGGGGAAAGACGCTTCACAAACGAGGATGATTTGAAATAGGAAATTGAAAGATAGCTAACCAGTTTGATGGCAGAATTTTATGACACTGGATTGAAGAAATTTGATGTCTTCAAAGTTCCAAACATTTAAAAATAAACGAAAAAATACAAAAAAATTATTTGTCATCCCTAGTCATTAAATGAACCATAAGTATCGATGTTTAACAATTATTATTCAATGTTTCTCATTATTTTTAATTTTTGTCATTGGTGGAAACGAAAAATAAATATTTTTTCGTTTTCGTTTATTTCATAAATGTTTGGAACTTCAGGGACATGAAATTTGTATAAATTTGACGATTTGGTTACAAGAGTACGATTTTTAAATTTGTCGAATTTCGGGATTTTGAAGTTTAAAGTGTCTATCATATTTCTATGTATTTTTTACTTTTTTTTTTACGTGTTTATTCATGATAATGCACTTCATTTCCTAATTAAAATAAATTCGGAAACTTAATCTTTTAAACACTTATAAACGCATTCGTCGCTGATGTATTTTTTTAAATAATAATATGTAATAAAAAGAGAGCAGTTTAGCTTATAACTCAAATTATTTATTATTCTGTATGTACATTGTGACGAACAATTATTTCGTATTTTCATTGTTCGTGGAATTCATGTTCTCCCTTCTTCATTGACCTAAGATTCTGCTCCGCTGCTTGTTTGGCCTTCTCCACTTCTAGGTTGCTCATCTTCGTTTTCAGTAAAGCTTTTGAAAATCGCTTCATGGCCATAACAGTTTTTTCGTATATTTTCTCGTCCAAGGGATCTGAAAATTCAAATTTTATACGTTAATGATAAATTATAAATGTGATGAATTCAATGGAAGATTTTCCACTTGCGTTTGAAAGGAACGATTCAACTTTTTGAAAATGAATTTGATGAATTTGAAGATACAGAATCCCATACATTTTTTATATTAGAATAAAAATGATTTATAAATTGAAATTCTGTTTTGTAAAATTTAATTTTTAATTACACAATTCAGCCTAGTTTTGTAATCGCGAATTATATATTATTGGTGAGAAATAAAGTTTAGGTAATTGTTGTTAAGGATATTTTTCAACTTTTAATTTATAATGTTTTTGTTCAAAAAATTGGAATATGTATTTCGTAAAAAATATCATTGTCAGTAATTAAGAGTCATTTTTGATTAAATTCTATTTTCGAACTTCTGAAGCATTTCGAAATAGAGAAATGAAATGATACATGAATCGATTGAATATCATTTCTTGTACCGATACTGGGAATTTTCCACTAACTCGTCTTAAAAGTATAAAGTAAAAAGATTTAAGTCATTTACGAGGTGAGTAATACAGAAATGTAATTAAAATTTTACTGTATGTCACAATAAGTCCAGAAAAACAACTTAATGAGGCTCTTTTATTTAATGTACCTATAATGGAAAGATAAAAAAAATGTATGTTTGTCAAATTGAAAAAATTTTTCGTTGCATCAGAATAAAAAAATATTTTAAATAATTTTTGAAATCGAATTTGAAAGCAAAAAATTGAATTACTTATTTATTTTACTTATAAGGGATGATGTTAACATGATTAAAACAAAGATTTTATGCAAAAATTTTTATTTGTGTTCAAACGATAATCAGGAGAAACTCGTGATCGAAAAAAATACTTTGAAGCTTTAAAACAATTTTGATAAACCAAAGTCTAGTATGTACATTTTTGAATACATACGAAAGTTTTTGCTACAATTTTTCAGAAAGTTAGTAAAAAATTTTTTTACAACACATTTCGAAAAGCTTGCTGATAAATTTTTAGCAATCATAAAGTAGAATTGAAACTTTATTTCTGATCTAAATAAGTTCAAAAAACTCATATTCGATCAACTAATACTTGAAACAATCGAAAAAATTTTCCAACGATATTTTTCGATTCCCCTTAAAATTTAACTACAATTGAAAAAAATCTTTGAAATTTCTGACATACCTAGATATTTTTGATCCTCCGACTTTCCACCTTGTTTGACAAACGTTTCGTGTCGTTTTTGACGTTGAACAATGTCGGTAATCGTTTTTATACTTTCATGGTCTCCGCTGTGCGTGTATCTTCTCTTGCTGGTGTTGGTTTCATTTTTCTTTTGTACATTGCATTTTTCGGAAACTTTCGACATGCACAGATATTCTCCGTTCTCCATATGTTTGTTCTTAATTTGACTTTCTTCGTGTGATTTTTGTTTTAGAACAATTTCACTAATGCTTGACATACTTATGTAGTTCTCCATAATTATTTCTTGGATCAGAATTTGTGTATTTTGTATTCACTGGGAACTGCTTTGTTCTGTCCTGATTGAAAAATAGGAACGACGAACTCTTGACAGTTCTTATACGTGACTGATGTTATTACGTTGAAGTAGATATAATAAGTTGGTATCAAATATAGAAATATACTCGGGGATTCCCAACGGAAGAGTTGCATGTTTCTATGATTATTTTTCAGAACAGTAGTGTATACAGGGTGTCCCAAAGTCAACAATTAATATTTTAGGGGATTATAGTTTGTGAAATTCTAAGATATTTTTTCCTTTGCCATTTTTCACAAAACTCAAAATCAAAAAAGATATTCAAGTTTGAAATTTAACCAATAAACACGCTTTTACGAGGAGTAGGGATAGAAACCATTGACCAAAATTTACCGGAATTTTCTCCATATTTTTCTGAGTAGAAAAGTCCTTTGCCTTTTTTCACAAAACTCAAAATCAAAAACGATATTCGAGTTGAAAGTTTCAACCAATCAGATTTCTCAGATTTCAAATTCGAATATCTTTTTTGATTTTGAGTTTTTTGAAAAACTGCAAAATAATTTTCTACTCAGAAAAATATGCAGAAAATTTGGGTAGATTTTGGTTCGTGGTTTTCATCCTCACTCCTCGTAAGAACGCATTTATTGGTTAAATTTCAAACTCTAATATCTTCTTTGATTTTGAGTTATGTGAAAAATGATAAAGGAAAAATTATCTTAGAATTTCACAAACTATAAACCCTTGAAATATTAATTGTTGACTTTGGGACACCCTGTATAAGAATGTCACTAATGTTGGTATTAAAAATTAGTTTTCTTTGAAGGAAAACAACTTGTTTGTGCAGAACGGCTGAAGTGAGTATAATGAAGATTATTTTTTAATTCTTTATAAATGAGCTCTTGTAGATAATGTGTTAGAACTTTGAAACATACGGAAATTTTTATACTCGTGGCAGTTTTGTTCTGCTTTTTTTCTTCAAACATGTTGAATAATAGTATATTATGTTGCGAGGAGACGAAGTAGATTTTTAATAGCGAATTGAAGAACTTAACGAATTTTTCTAATTTAATTAGACTAATGTTTAAAACTTACTCGATTTTTTTAGGTTTGATTGTACTTTAAAATTACGGTAAAACTGTATTGCAATGTATTGGCATGTGAAAAATTTAGTTTTAAAAAATACTTATAATTTTTTGAATTTAACAAAATAGGCATTTTTGAATATTCAAATATGAAGTTGTTAAAAAGGTTGACATCGAAATAGTTGAATTTTTTCCTAAATTAAATTTTTACAACTTTATTGAATATTAATTTCTGCTAGATTAAAAAAAATTTTACATAAGTTTGTGCTAAGTTGCGTGTATAAAAGTGCATTATTGTACATTAGGTGAATATGGTACATGATTTTTTATATTATTGGTGAATCATAATAATGTTGTTGAATTTTCAATTCATTATTAAATTTATGGTCTGATTATAAACTTGTCAATAGAAAACTTATAATAAAAAACTTTTATTGTAAACAAGCCTGTGCGCAGGGGTGGATGGGGTTGTGGGTTGTAACCCCCCCCCCCATGGAGAATTTTTCCCCATAAATTTTCACGAAAAATTGAATACTCATTCTAAAGTTTCAATTTTCTTGTTAGAAATCAGGTTCAAAAAAGTTTGACAACCTTTTTTTTTAGACATCAAATTTGAAAGTTTGTTGACCTTTTTTTTTAGAAATTTTTTTTTCATGAACCCCCCCCCCCCCCCAAATGGTAAATCCTGCGCACAAGCCTAATTGTAAATATAGTAACAGGACTTTCAAGTAATGCAATACAAAAGGAAATTTAGTCAGGAATAAATTCCTATACACCCATACAAATTACCTGATTTTATGGTAATTTTGTACTATTAGAATAGTCAAACAACGACTTAATAATTGGTATTAATTAATTTCTATATAAGTAATTTAAAACTATTTTGCTAGTAGAACAAGTTATAGTTGACTCATTATTCAGTAGAAAAAATACTGATTGAATCGTCATTCAAATTAGTAATTTTAAACTATTTCATGGTAACCAAATTCCTACTTATTGAAATACCAAAAAGTTACTAAAAAAAGTAAAATTCGAGTAATTCGATATGAGATAGCATGTTCCACATTTTACAAAAATTTTTTCTGGAAGAGTTTCACTTTGGAAAAATATTTTTTGGAACAGACTTTTGATTGTAGGAGTTCAAAATAAAATACAGCATTTTTCTAATGCAAAGTAAATGATACAAATGTTTTAATCAATGTTAAGACAGTTAAGACACTGAAAAAATGAAATATCCTTAGACAAGTTATTTTCTATTTTTTTTTTTTTTTTTTGCTAGGGCATCTTGTCATTTTGGATATAAATAATTGACTTCAGTTTCATGATTCATTTCAAGGAATGCGCATAAATGGACATGATCAACATTTAATTTTTAAAAGTTAAATCATAAATATATCACTCAAAAATTAAAATTTATTTCAAGATGCAACAAAATCAAGGTACATATTGAAATTCAAATATTACCTTAAATTAAGAAGATTTATCATAACTCGAGAAAATCATTCTTCATTTAAAAGTTGCTTGTTTGAAGAGAAATTTGAACTTAATTGAAGATAATACTTGAATTTTAAGTCGTGTCTCACTTTTGTAACATCTTAAAATAAGATGGACTTTTTAGTGTGATGTATCGTAAGAGTTTCTTTTTTTTATAATTTGTTCAAAAATATTCTCGTAAGTTTTTGGGATCTCTCACTGAGTTGCAATACATGAACTCTGAATTGCTTAATTATCGTCATTTTTTACTAGTTCAAGTAAAAAACTAGTTTACTATTTGAGCTAGTAATTTTAAACTATTTCATGGTGACCAAATTTCTACTTATTAAAATAGTAAAAATTCACTAAAAAACAGTAAAATTTGATATGAGAGAGCATGTTCCATATTTTAGAAAAAATTTTACTGGAAGAGTTCCACATTGGACAAAAAATGTTGAAAAAAATAGGCTAGACGAATGTTCATAAAGTGTACAACGTTGAAAAATCACACGAAAATTTTTTTCTGAGATTTACCATAAATAATGTTAAATTAAAAAAAAAAACAAATTTGACAAAGCCTCTAATAAGGAATTTTTTAAACATGTTTATACCCTAGTGATTTTGATTTTTATAAAAAATGGCAAAATTCTTATAACAATAAAAATTTTTTTATAAGGTCCACCTTATAAATTCTAATAAGAAAAAATTTTCTTATAAAGTGACCATCTAAAAACCTTATAAGAAAAATATTTTTTATAATATCTAGTGACACTTCAAAAAGAAATAAAAAATTTTTCATAAAAAAATACTTAAGCCTCGTACATTTCTTATGAACTGGAATTTTTATGAAAAAAATTGTTTATAAAAATGTTTACAGGAAATAAAATTTTATAAGAAAAGTTTTTATTATAAGAATCTTAAAACGACGAATTTTATCGTCGATGATTGAATGCATTTTTTTTACGATTTTTAGGGGCTTCGCTGAAATCGCTATTTTGCGGTTTGAAATCGTTGATGGAAAATCTCAGAAAAAAATTCTTGTGTGATTTTCCACGTTGTAAACTTTGTGAACATGCTGGACGAACTGTTCCTCAATTCGAAAGATCTATTTACCTGCTCTATAAACAATAATTTTCAAATTTTCAATAAATTTTAAGAAATAATTTAGTTTTTTTATTTTTGAAAATAAATAAATAATTTATCATAATATAATAATATAATCTCTCTATATAATAAAAAAACATTATCTCGCTGATTCAGTCCACATTAACTTAACCTGACTTCTTAAGACTTAACACTTAATACTTAAGACTTAGCACTTAATACCTAAGACTCAAGGCCTTATACTTAAGACTTCAGACTTAACACTCAACACTTAATAATTAAGACTTAACACTTAATACCTAAGACTTAATACTTAAGACTCAAGACTTAATATCTTAAGACTTAACACATAAGACTTAATACTCAAGACTTAATACTTAAGGCTTAACGCTCAAGACTTAAGACTTAACACTTAAGACTTTACACTTACCTAATACGTAAGACTTAACATTTAATACTTAAGACTTAGCACTTAACTTTTTAAGATTTAACACTTAATACCTAAGACTTAACCTTTAATACCCGAACACTTTCGAACATACCCGAACATTTCTGAAAATACCCGAACACTTTTTAAAAATTATAACTTCAATCTGACAAAATTTATGTATATTAAATGATTTCCATCTATCTACACATTTATTTAATGAAAAAGATTTAAATCTCAATATCTTTCAATACAAATTTTTTTTAAATAAAAAATATACCTCAAAAAGAAACTGAATGTGGGTTGGCTTGTGAATCGCGCAAAGTAAAGTAAGCCCCTCTAGTAAATATATATAATAATTATATTATTTTTTTAAATAAAAAAATCTTTGTAGTTCCTGATAAGGGCTAAATATGAGCCAAAAGCTTAAAAGAGAAATTGTTTTTATCACTCCCTTTGTGGATTAAATTGGCTCCGGATCGTTAAGAGACATACAATATTAATAATTTTCAAAGACCTTGAGTACTGTTGAAATTCGCGAAATCGTGATTTATTGTACGCCCAATTTCACGGATTTCTAGCTCATTACTGATCGAAAGTGAAATGGCGAAAGTTATTTTAATGACACGGCCGAAATTTGTGCTTTTACAGTTGTTGTGAACGTCGACGGGCAACCCGTGAACGTGCAACTCTGCGATACCGCCGGACAGGACGATTTCGATCCCTTGAGGTCATTATGCTATCCGGAAACGGACGTTTTTTTGGTCTGCTTCAGCGTCGTTTGCCCTTCTTCCTATCACAGCGTGGCCTCGCGATGGGCCGAGGAAGTCCGTAAATACTGCCCCAAAGTCCCCATAATTTTGGTGAGCCTGGCGAAATTCGATACCTTTTTTCCCATTAATTCTCTCGTTTGCGTCGACAACATTTTTTTATGAACTTTTATGGATGATTTAGGTCATGGAGAAACTTTCTATTGGGTCCGATTACTTTTTTAAAATCCAAGTTTTTTGTTTATGGTTCCGTTGATAACTATTTCGAAAATTCAGTGGGTGTCAAGTGTGGAAAGAGGGGGAAGAGTGATGAGGGGTTCTCAGATATTGCTACGTAATTTTTGGGTGAAAATATTGTTGTAACTTGAATATTTTTATGATTCGTCTTATAAGGATGATTTTATAAACACTTGAATCGATCGGAGTCAATCATTGAAATCGAAAAAAGTCGGATAATGATGATACATTAAAATTCTTGCCTTATATGTATTTTTGATATATTTTGAGCATATTTGGTTTTTGGTCCCCTTGAGAAACCTTTTTTAATCTAATAAAAAATGTTAGAAAATATTTTTGTAAGCCTTATATGTATTTTTGTACACATGGCTAATTTCATATAAAATTATCCACACTGAGAAAAAAAATATAGTCATTATTACTATACAGTATTTTACTGTGGAATTAGTCAGAAATATTGTACTTTTTGCTAGAGATTTATTGCAGTTTTTGTCGTATTATAAAGTAAATATTGTTAAATTATATTATAGTAGTAGATATATTTTTTTGGTAAAACTCATGACTAAATTGCAGTTCAGTATAATAGTTTATTGAAAAAAAAATTTGTTTATTGTACATTGCATTAGAGTTCATTCTTGAAAAGGACCAAAAAATAAATATGGTTGAAAACTGGATTTTGTTGAAGCTCTTTCTTTTAAAAGAAAAAAAAATGGGAGAAAGGTGAAAATATAGTTTGAATTTTACATTTTCCCTGAATAAATTTAGGCAAGAATTATAGTTTATTAAATGATAAAAAAATTTTTTCATCATACAATATATTAAAAGGACAAAAAAATAAATATGGTTGAAAACTGGGATATTTTTGCAACCCTTTTTTTAAAAAGAAAAAAAATGGAAGAAAGGTGAAAATATAATTTGAATTTTACATTTTCCCTGACAAAATTAAGGTAGGAATTTTAGTTATTAAATAATAAAAAAAATGTTTTATCATGCAATAAATTAAAAGGACCAAAACATAAATATTGTTGAAAGCTGGAATATTTTTGCAACTCTTTCTTTAAGAAGAAAGAAAAATGAAAGGAATGTGAAAATGTTCTCTAAATTTTCCATTTTCCCTGACAAAATTTTAGGCCAGAAATATAGTTTATTAAATAAAAAAAATTTCTATATCATACAATTTATTAAAAGGACCAAAACATAGATATTGTTGAAATATAGAATATTGTTGCAACTCTTTTTTAAAAAGGAAAGAAAATGGAAGGAAGGTGAAAACGTACTATGAATTTTCCATTTTTCCTGATAAAATATTAGGTCAGAATTATAGTTTATTAAATAATAAATAATTTTCTACATTATACAATACATTGAAAGGACCAAAAAATAAATATTGTTGAAAGCTGGAATATTGTTACATCTCTTTTTTTAAAAAGAAAAGAAAATGGAAGAAAGGTGAAAATATAGTCTGAATTTTCCATTTTCCCTGAATAAATTTTAAGCCAGTATTATAGTTTATTAAATAAAAAAATTTCTTTATCATACAATACATTAAAAGGACCAAAGAATAAATATTGTTGAAAGCTGTAATATTGTTGCAACTTTATCTTCAAAAAGGAAAAAAAAATGAAAAAAAGATGAAAATATAGTCTTCATTTTCCATTTTCGCTAACAAAACTTTTGGTCAGAATTATAGTTAAATAAATTTAAAAAAATTCTTTATCATACAATATATTACAAAGAAAAAAGATAAACATTTTTTAAAGCCGAATTATTGTTGCAACTCTTTTTTTAAAAAGAAAAAAAAACGGAAGAAAGGGGAAAATATACTCTGAATTTTCCATTTTCCCTGAATAAATATTAGGTCAGAATTATAGTTTAAATATTAATAAATAAATTTCTCTATTACACAATACATTGAGAAGACCAAAAAGTAAATATTGTTGAAAGCTGGAATATTTTTACAACTCTTTTTTTAAAAAGAAAAGAAAATGGAAGAAAGGTGAAAATATAGTCTGAATTTTCCATTTTCTCTGAATAAATTTTAAGTCAGTATTATAGTTTTATATTAAATAAAAAAATTTCTTTATTATACAATACATCAAAAGGATGTTTATAAAGTTTACAACATTGACAAATCACACAAAAAATTTTTTCTGAGATTTACCAAAAACAATGAAAAATCTTGGAAAAACAAATTTCACGAAACCCTAACAAGGAATTTTCTAAACATGTTTATACATTAGTGATTTTGATTCTTATAATAAATGGCATAATTCTTATATAACAATTAGAAATTTCTTATAAGGTCAACCTTAAAATATTCAAATAAGAAAGTAACTTTTTATAAAAACCAGTGACACTTTTATAATAAATTTCAAATTTTTTCTTTTCTTTTCAAACATTTCTTAACTGGAATTTTTATGAAAAAAACTTTTTGTAAACATTTCTACAGGAAATAAAACTTTATAAGAAAAGTTTCTATTACAAGGATCTTAAAAGTTCGACCTTTTTGAAAACAACGAATTTCATTGTTGATATGACTTAATGAATTTTTTTTGTCGACGATTTTTAGAGGGGTTTAGCTAAATTTATTATTTTGGTAAATTTCAGAAAAAAATGTCGTGTGATTTTTCAACGTTGTCAACTTTAAGAACATATTAAAAGGACCAAAAAATAAGTATCGTTAAAAGCTGGAATATTGTTGCAACTCTTTGTTCAAAAAGGAAAAAAAAATGGAAGAAAGGTGAAAATATAGACTGAATTTTGTCCATTTTCTTTGAATGAATTTTAAGTCAGTACTACAGTTTATTAAATAAAAAAATTTTTTTTATCATTCACTACATTAAGGTAAATTCTTGAAAAGGAACAAAAAATAAATATAGTTAAAAGCCGGAATATTATTGGAACACTTTTTTCAAAAAGAAAAAAATTGAAGAAAGGTAAAAATAAAAAATAAAGTCTGAATTTTGCATTTTCCCTGACAAAATTTTAGGTCAGAATCATAGTTTATTAAATATTAAAAAAACTTTTTTTATTATACAGTATATAAAGGTTTATTTCTGAAAAGGACCAAAAAATAAATATTGTTGAAAGCTGAAATATTGTTGCAACTCTTTATTCAAAAAGGAAAAAAAAATGGAAAAAAGGTGAAAATATAGTATAAATTTTTCATTTTCCTTGAATAAATTTTGAGTCAGTATTATAGTTTATTAAATAAAAAAATGTCTTTATCATACATTCCATTAAAAGGACCAGAGAATAAATATTGTTGAAAGCTGGAATATTGTTGCAACTCTATCTTCAAAAAGGAAAAAAAATGTAAGATGAAAGTATAGTCTGAATTTTCCATTTTATTTATTAAGTCAGTACTACAGTTTATTAAATAAAAAACTTTTTTTCATCATAAAATACATTAAAATTTGTGACTTGGAATCAGGAAATAGAATTTGAGGAGAAAAGCCGTAAGGCCTACATTTACCCGTAGCGTAAAGGTAATATGAGCTTTATGGCTTTTCCTCTGAAGCCTTATTTCCTGATTCCAAGTCACATTTATTCTTGAATAGGAACAAAAAATAAATATGATTGATAGCCGGAATATTGTTGCAACTCTTTCTTCAAGAAGAAAAGAAAATGGATGAAAGATGAAAATATAGTCTGACTTTTCCATTTTCCTTGACTGAATTTTAGGTCATACTTTTGACATCGAATGCCCACTCAATCCCTGGTAGAAGTGTATCCGACGTTTTAATGTCGGATACGCGTCGGGTTGGTGTCGGTAAGCGTCGGTTAGTTTTTAATGGGTGATTATTAATAGAAACAAGGGAAATGTGTGATTAAACTATATCACTCCAATAATTTCAAGCCTTTATTAATTATTAGTAGTAAAAGGCAGAGCCGTCTTCTCGCTCTTTTCTGTTTCCTCGCAGTCAAATACACAGGAATGTTTCGCAAGGTTGCGTAGAGCCCATTTAGAATGAGAGTTTTATAGGGTCCCCCGTGGAGCGCATAATCTTGCAAAATAGTGATCGTGTTCAAGTCCGAAATAATGGTTCTTTCGATACTCGGTCATCTTTCCGCATGTACAAGATTCTGCAGATTTTTTCTAAATAATTTATTAAATAAAATATTTGTTTCTTAAATAAAATAAAAATTATTAAAAATTAATTTCGAAAATTTTTGTTTTAATTTTATTCAAATATTGAAGTTTGGTTGATTTGTTGTTTAAAAAATTTTTTTTTATTCGTATACTTATTTATTTATTTATACATACATGCATATACACCCTTGAAAATATTAAATTCAGCTATCTTATAGACCACCATAACAATCAAAACAAAACAAAAATTATATCAAGTACAAGTTAGACAGTAGGTTCCATAATTATGTTCCGCAAAAAGAAATAATAGAAAATGGACCTTAAAAAAAAAGAAAAGAAAAAAATTAAGGAAATAACGAACATTACTCGTAATGGACGGATCAACGGCAACTTATTAGAACGTAAAATTATTATCAATATTGTGCGGTACACAACTCTCTCAGTTTGAATTAGTCAAATTTAACTATTTGATAGTAATTTTTTACTATTTCAATTAGTAGGAATCCGGTTACTAAGAAATAGTTAAAAAT
>JAPYZL010027292.1:0-17933 GCA_030522825.1 Platygaster orseoliae | reverse complement strand
ACGGATATTTAAATTTGTGACCTTTTTCCTTTCGTGGAAAAGCTTGAATTTAGAAATAAAATAGTGTATGGTATAACGGCGGACGCACTGTATATTATTATCATAAAAATAATTTTGATATATTTTAACTTATTCAAGACCTCGTATTTCTGCAGAATTCCTAAATTTTTCAAATTACTTAATTTTTCAATATTTTTTTTTTGAACTCTGAATTTTTGAGTTTTCTGAATACTCTAAAATTTTTTGAATTTTTCTGAATCTTGGACTTTCATTAGATTTTCGAATTTTTTGGAATACCAAATTTAAATTCTTGGGGATTCTCGATTTTTTATGGATTTCCACATTTTTCGGGATTTCTAAACTTTTTGTATTCCTGGACTTTTTGGGATTCTTGAACATTTCGGGATTTCACTTATTCAGGACCTCGTATTTCTGCAGAATTCCTTAATTTTTCGAAGCACCTAATTTTTTAAGGTTTTTCTTTTTTTGGAACTCCGAATTTTTGAGTTTGCCGAATGCTCTAAAATTTTTTGAACTTTTCCGAATCTTGAAATTTCACTAGATTTTCGATCTTTTTGGAATACCAGATTAAGATTCTCGGGGATTCCCGATCTTTTTTGGATTTTCAAATTTGTCGAGATTTAAAAACTTTTTAACATTCCCGAACTTTTTGGAATTCCTGGACTTTTCGCCGAACTTTTCGGGATCCTGAAAAACACGGAAATTTTTTTATTTTTACTATTGTTTTTATTACTAATAATAATAATAATAAATTTTGTTATTTCTTCGTTATTATTATTATTATTTTTCATTTGGTATTTTTTTTTTAATATTATTTTTGTTATTCCTTCGTTATTATTATTATATATTTGTTATTATTTTTTTTTCAATTTCAATCACGGGAAAAATTCATATATCTGAAATATCTGACGAATTTCAGGTTTTCGGTTATCCACCAGAAGGCGTGAGAAAATGCGTGGTATCAACGAACATCGCAGAAACGTCGATTACGATAGATGGAATAAGATTCGTTGTTGACAGCGGAAAAGTGAAGGAAATAAGCTACGAGCCGACCTGCAAAATGCAACGGCTGAAGGAGTTCTGGATAAGCAAAGCCAGCGCTGAACAGAGAAAAGGTCGTGCCGGGAGAACCGGGCCCGGGGTTTGCTACAGGCTCTACTCCGAGGAAGAATACAACAGTCTGGAAAAGTATTCGACTCCGGAACTACAACGAGTTCCCCTGGACTCGCTGCTCCTGCAGATGATCGCGATGGGACTCCCGGATCCCCGGAAATTTCCGTTCATCGAGGCGCCGCCAAAGGAGAGCTTGGAGAATTCGATTCTGTCCTTAAAAGAACACGTGAGTGATTATTAAATGAATAAATAAATAATAAATTTGCAACATTCGATGCATCACATTATTTTTAATGTTTTTGTGTGGTTTTATTTTAGGAAGCGTTAACTGAAAACGAGAAATTAACAACAATTGGAAAAACGTTGTCGAAATTGCCAGTGGATATAACTATAGGCAAAATGCTCATAATGGGCTCGATTTTTCATCAGATTGAGTCGGTTTTGTCACTTGCTGCGGCGTTAAGTGTTCAAAATCCCTTCACCAACAGAGCTTATCGTGACATTGAGTGCGAGGTATATAATGAATCAGTTTTATTTTATATTCTGCTTTTAAAAAAATGTATTTTTTCTACTTTGAACTGGGATTTTTTGTAAATTTGGAACAAAATTAAAAATCTTGCTCAAGATCAGTTTTGAATAAAATGATTGCTTTCCAGACATCCAGAAAAAGTTTAGAATCTGATCATGGAGACCCGATAACTCTACTCAATGCTTATCGCGAGTGGCTGGTAATAAAACAGGAAAGTAATTTGGACTCAAAAAGTAATCGAGGCTCGAGCAGAAATTGGTGCAAACGAAGAGGACTCGAAGAGCAAAGGTTTTATGAAATCACGAAACTAAGGAACCAATTCAAAGATCTTTTGCAAGTGAGTACTTTTACACAAAGACAAAAACTTGTTTTTCAGCAAAAACAATACTAACAATGAATTCCTCTCGTCGAGTACGTCTAAGCAGTATTTTGCATTTTCAAAATAAGATGCTTAGATCCGATTTTAATGTTTTTTATTAAGATTGTTAATAACTTGGACAAACGATGTAAACTTTAAAAAACCTTTTAAGGTTGGTTTATTTGTGACCAATAGCATCCGTTTTTGCAAAAATTAAACGTTTTTGGAGTAAACGTCAATGAACTGTAAATTTTACAACAAAAATGTACATGAAATATTCAGGACTGCAGTTTACTGAAGAACGATAACGAGATAAATTCTTCAATGTCGAGTGCGGAACGCGCCATCAGACATGGTGAATTGCGACTTCTGAAATCCATGAAAAGAACCTACAGACAAAACACTTCGAGGCAGAGAAAAGAGTTGAAAATCGATCGTTACGAGGCGGAATTCGAAGATGAAGGTCGCGAAGTTGACGAAATTGACATAAAAGATGTTGAGTTCCGCATGAAAAATGACGTGTCTCAAGTGCAGAACTTGGTAACCGCTACAACGGCCTGTAGTTACAAGGATCTGACAATGCTCAAATTGATTATTTGCAGTAGTCTGTATCCTCAATTCGCTTGTGCCGACGAGTTCAATTACTGCAAGGTAAATTTTAAGTTGGTATATCGTATCAAAAATTTCAGAATTCGTCACCCTGGCGCTCTTCAATGTTCTTTTGTGCACAAAACACCCGTAAGCATATTTGAGTTTTTTTTAGCGAAATCAATGGAATAAACAATATTCTTTGAGGAAAATTACAATTAAGGGTATTTTTCCGATTTTTTATCGTCCAAACTTGCTTAACACTCTAGGAAACTATTTTTATATCTTTTAGGTATTATTTATTCCCTGTTAATTCTAAGTTTTCTGTTTCAACAGCAGAATATAATCGAAAATTTGAAATCAAAAAGATCAAATTTAAAAGTTTCAGGAATCCAAAAAATTTTGAAGTTTTTGGATTTTCAAAAATGTCATTCTTTTAGAAATTTTTTGAAACTTTAAGATCGTTGTGAATTACTGACATTTTTAAGGGATGAATGGATCATATATATCTATGTATAACAAAATTTGAATTTCGCGCGCGTGCTGCCAACTTAATTTTTTTTCGGCTAAAATACCTACGCCCATTTTTAATATATTTTAGATTTGAAATTAAAGATATCCGAAAAGTTCAAAAATTATTTCGGTAATGTTGAAATTTTCATAAGATTTTCTATTTTTTCGAAATTTGAAAAATTAAAAACTGTATAAGGATTTTTGAAGTATTATAATTTTTTAAATTCTTTAAGATGTCAAAAATTGTCAACATTTTCGTTTCTCTGAAGTTTAAAAATTATAGAAATCCAAAAACTTGAAGATTTAAATTTTCCTAAAATTACATTATTTCTAAAATTTCTAAAGTTCTCCAAGTTTTTATTTTGATATTTTGAATTGAAATTTGAAATGAAAATTTAAAACATGAAAGTTAACAGATGATTATTAATCGCCAATAAAAAAATTGAAAATTAATCAAGAATTCGAAAAATCAAATTTGGAAATTTTAAAATAAAAAAATTTGAAGTTTGTTGAGAATTTCATCATTTCAAGAATTTTCTGAGAATTTGCAGTTTTTATTCTGAAATTAAAATTTAAAAAATAAAAATTGAAAATGAATTCATAATTAGAAATTGGAGAAAATTATAAATTTATCAAAAATTGTTGATTGAGAAAAATCGAATTTGAAAGTTTCAGAAATCCAAAAATTTCCAAAGGTTTTAGATTTTCTTAAAGTTTATTATTTTACAAAAATTTTAAAATCGTTGAAAATTACTGACATTCAATCTACTTCAGATTGAAAATCGAAAGTATCTGCAACTAAAAATTTTTTAATTTGCGAAAATTTTTCAAACTTTTTTGAGTGTTAAAAATTTAAAAAGTTTCTACTTTTTCATAATTCAAGTTTCAAAAAATTGAAAACTTTATAAAGATTTTTAAAAAGTTTTATATTTTTCAAAATACTCCAAGTTGTCAAAAATTCTGAATATTTTCGAGTATAAAATTTTAAAATGTTAGAAATGCAAAAACTGTAAGTTTTCAAGTTTTTCAAATTCCATTATCTCCAACATTTCTAAAAGTTTCCAAGTTATCGAAAATGTGTAATATTTTTGATGTTCTCAAAATTCCAAAATTTTTCCATCATACAAAATTGTCAAAAATTACCCACACTATTTACATTTTCGAATTTCGTAAAATCTTAGAAATCAATGAAGATTATAAATGAAATTAATGAGTAACACTACTAGGGGTAATTTATAAAATCCATATTTGTTTAATCCCTTCATTATTATGTCTTATTTCAAGCGAATTCTCTTACGAGTTTTTTTTCGCACAAAATACAACTCTGTTATATTTTGCAGTCGATGAGTGAACAATTGTTTCATACGAAAGTGAAACCTTTCGTGGGATTACACCCAGTGAGTTTTTTTGGAAACAATCCCAAAATTTTGCAACTCGAGGAACCGGATATTCTGAACATCGCCAATTTCAAGTCCAAAAGTCCCCTCAGTCCGAAGCATCAGATTCTGAGCTATTTGTAAGGAATAAAAAATTTCGCTATTTTTCCTTCGTGGGTTTTATGTATTATTTTTTAATTTGTTTGTTGCTGTTAACATTTAGGTCCCTTTTGGAAACGACGAAACCATATCTTGTGAATACTCTCAGAATGCCAGCGGCGCAAACATTGTTGATTTTTTCACAAGAAATCGACACAAATGCCACTTTTTCTAGGTAATTGGATAATTTCAAGATTCAATGATTTTATGTGAAAAAGTAGTTTTATCAGAGACTCGAGTAAAAAAATAACTTTGCAGTAGCTAATTGAATTATTTAACTTAATGCAGAATGGCGTGTGACACGTGGCTGGAACTGACCTTTCCAATGCCAAACAGCGGACTAACTCTCCTGAGCAGAGCAGTAAAATTACGACATAAATGGGAATCTTTGTTGAATCAAAGATTGCAAGGTAATTCGCCAATTGATTTTATATAGAAAAATTAGTTGAAGGAACGAGAGACCGATCACTTTTTTTATTGAAATTTGTATCGAGAATCTATCAATTTATCGATTATTATTATTTACTACACTTTGAAAAATTGTATTACTGCAATTAAGAGAATTAATAATTTTCGGGTTCAGAACTTGATCGCCAAATAATGTGTTTTTGCAGAAACTTCATCATCTGAAGATTCAAATCGTGACAGTGTCGAGTTCGAGAACGAGTTAGCCAGAGAGCTCGTAGAGTTCATGAACACGAACGTCCCTTACACGATAAAAAGATTATTACCTGCTGATTTGACTTCCATGTACGTTTTTGAAGGGCGAAATTTCGATTCCATTGAGCACAATCCGTTTCAAGAAGATTTCGAGGCAGTCCCACATGAAAAGAAAGGCGGCATGCGATTGACCAAATACGTTACTTATAATTGGTAAATTGTCTTGAGAGGATTTACTTCAATTATAATAGTTGTATTTTTATTTTCATTTGGTAAATTTTATTTTCAGTTTGATCGAAAACGACTGGGACGACAAAATGCTTCAGGATGTTCTCCAAAACGAGTGGCAATGTCCGAAATGCGAAGCGGTTGGTTGTTTTTCCAGCATGCAGAGGTTGCAACACATGAATAACTGTTCGAAAACGGAAAACTCCAGCTCAGAAAATACCAAAAATATCGCTCCGGTGAAACGAAAAAAGAACAGCCAAGCTTACGATTGCCCAGAATGTAACGAAACTTTGTACCTTACTTCCATAGAAATACTTAAGCATAAAAAACAGCACAAAAACCAGTGATAACATTGATTTTTGCAAGAACAAATGTAAATAAATGAGTTCATTTTGAAAATGTGTAACACTGCATTTTTTAATACTCCAATATTTCAAATAATGGAAGTCTAAAAAAACCCAATATGGAACATTTTCAAGGTCGACAAAAACAATATCATTATCACTATCCCGTGTCAAACATCATATAAAAACTATAACTTCCGTAAGACAGTGGCGCGTCCACGTTCCAAGGCGTCGGTTACATAAATAAAGAACTATTATTTGTCCTTGTTGGCTGATTTTACATTGACTCTGTCTTGCCAAATGCATTTACAAAGAGAACGTATTTAA
Organism: Platygaster orseoliae; assembly: GCA_030522825.1. Lineage (NCBI taxonomy): Eukaryota > Metazoa > Arthropoda > Insecta > Hymenoptera > Platygastridae > Platygaster > Platygaster orseoliae. Next base: position 11,717 of record JAPYZL010027292.1, on the reverse strand, counting down.
ATTCAAACACTATTCTAAAAAAAAGGCAGGAAAAAACAAGGCAAAGATGTAGGTCAGAATCCAAACGTAAAGGAATCAGCTGCGAAACGAAATTTCTTCTTGCCAAGTTTGACAAAAATGTTCAATTCTACACCACTCAAAACACTAGACTCGGGTGAAAAACTGAAAATGCAACAAACGATACGCGAAATCCGATTTCGCAGCTGACCCTCTCTCCGAGCCAAATTTATTGGTAACTAATTCTCGTTACAGTATGTAATACAATTATTATAAACTTCGAAATTATGTACATGAAACTGTATCACGTGAGATGCTCTGAGATATCCGTGTTTATTTTCTTTATCAAGATTGGAGGGACGAGACGAAAAAACATGAGAATTATTTCCAATTTCATAAAACTGCGTTAGAATTCGTTAACATTGCACCCTTTCGGTATTCGATCGAGAGCAAATCGCGCACTTCGAGCTCGTCTTATTGTTCTTCTTTTTGGCATACAAAATAATTTTATGTACAGTGTGACAATTTTTGTTCTGTGAAGGTGGTCAATTATTCTAGGCATCGGCAACCAATTTTCCATTGCAACGGTGCTAATGATGGTTCAGGTCTATTTACAAACGAGCGGATGACAAAACGAAACCTATTGTTTCGTCCGCTCGAAATTTTATGTTATTTTTTATACATTGATAAATTATGCTTGCTGCGGATCACGAGTTTTTCAACTCCTTATTTTCATTAGTACTAAGCGACGTGTCGCTATGTGATTTTCATCTACGGCGTTGAACAGTGTACTTGAATTAGGCACAGTCGTGCTCGAATCTTCGATGCAACTTTCAACATTCCGAATGGGGATGGGAAAATCATCTATTTTTCTTCAAGTATGCTATCAACATTTTCTTAATTTTTTGCTTCAACTGTATCGAGATTTCTCGAAAATTAAGCTACTTTTTGGTATGTATTTTTCATGCAAAGTTGTGTGTATTCAACAATTTCGAATTTATAACTTTTTAATTAGAAATGAATGGTTTGTAGGGGCACAACTTACGTAATACAAGACGAGAAAAATCTCGAAAGCAGCATTATCAATATTTTTCAGCTCATTTCCCATCCCCAATTCATAGAACCAAAAAACCCTTTTCTAAATTTTTTGGTTTACATCGAGAGATAGATGTGGAGTGTTGTAAGACACATTATCCTCGGTGAACAAAAAAAAGGGCAAAAGTTATCTACGTAGTTTTTGGGGCTGTTGATCATACTGCGCGACAAATTTTAAATTTATGCTCGAGGAAAAACTAAGAAATTTGATGCATAAAACGCTATTGCAAAATTTTGAAAAAAACACTTCAAATTTGTGCAAACTTTTTTGAGAGCAAAAATAAAAATTTGTCGCACAATTTTATTATTCTAGTGTTTCCTTTATGCGCGATAAAAAGGATACTCAGTCTTGTTGAAAACAAATAGTAAACGGTAAGAAGAAAAGGCCCCGCAAAAATGTGATAGAGAGACAACAAAATATATCTAGTAACCTGAGTGAGAATGTCATTACAAGTGTATTTTGGTCGTTTAGAAATATTGTTAACTAACAACGCGTTTCTCGAGTTTTTTCATAACCGCAGTTAATACCTTTTTTTTTAATTTTTTTGTTTTTTCGTTAAGATTGTAGGTTTTTTTCTTTATTTTTCAATTATTGCGATGAGTGCTTTGTTCTGCATTACGTTAGAGTCCAAAAATTTGTGCTGATTGATTTCTTACAATTTAAATTACAATATTGCAGACTGTAATCACCTTTTCCACGTTTCGCCGATTTCGCATTTTATACCAACACTTTTACTCCCGTAACAAACAAAATTATCCGTAAGTATACAATAAAAAATATCGAAAAATGAAATTTCCTCGTGCACAACGTCTGCAAAAGCCTGGAAACGTAAAAAATGCAATCAAGGCCATGAAAATATCACCTGACATCGAAACACTCAACTTTAGGAATCAAATTTCAATTACCTACTGGAATCATCAACTAAACCAATAATGTACGATTATATACAAGATTGCGGGTGTACACATATGACCCACAATGCATAACCATCGATTGAACGATACAAAAATTAACTAAAAATTTTCCACCAACGGACGAAAATCCCGAAAATTTACTACAATAACATTTCACCTAGACGAAAAAAAGAAGTTCCTCACTTTACAGAACCATATTGCAAAGAGAGCTTATGATTTTGTTCTATGGACCAGTTGGCATAGAGCTCTCAAAGTACAAGATGCTCACACATATTTTTTTGCGTGAAAACTTGAGAAAGTTAGACCAACAACTTTACCATTTTTTATTGATTTCTGGAATTGCTATAAGCATGGTTGTCACGCTTCTTTATTTTTGAATTTTACAAGTTGCTTATGTTTTCAATTTAATTTTTCAAGATAATCCTTCAATATTACGCCAATGTGTATGAATATGTGAATGAATTCCAACTGAAATTTATATACTAAATTTGGAATATAACGCATATTAATTTTGAGAAGTTTACATAGTGAAATTATTTAAAAAAATTAATAAATAATTTAGTTAGCTTACGTTAAAGATTTTATTTGTGAAGTTTAAAAATTTTGATTTTGAAATTCGTGTAGTTGGTTTTTTGAACTTGGAAAACCCTCGTATTTCGATTTTGAATATTTTTGAATCGAAACCATAGAAAACTGAACATGATTACAAAAATTTAGAAATTTACCTTATGATATTATGAAAATTGAAAATATTGATAAATAGAAGAGCATTTTTCTGAATTTCATGGTTTTACAATCTTGAAATTAACTTAAAATGGTAAAACATTTGGATTTTACCAACTTTTTAACTTTTAGATACACATAAAAAAAATTGAGAAATTCTAAATCCTACATTAAAGAATTTCGAATTCATTAATAGAAGCACGTTTAAATTGCAGCCTGAAATTCTTGAAAATTATATTCAATAGTTTGAAAAAAAAATTTTTTAAATGTAGGCATTAAAGTGAAAAAAGAAAACGATTCTGATACTTGAATTTTGCGTTGAACCGAAGATCATAAAATTAATGAATTACAAAGAATAATTCGTAGATTTAACGTATTTACCTTAAAATGCATAAAAGTCATTTTTTTCATACTCCCAACAAGATTTAAAAAACCGCAACAACCTTGCATGAATTTTTCGAGGATCACAATTTCTAAGTGTTAATTTCGAAAATGAAGAAATTCATTTTAATTCAAGCAATGAGGCACAAAATAATACTAGTAATATTCATAAATAAATTTTAGAAAAACGTGTTAGCATCCTGTAACAAAACTCTAAACTGTACTACACATGTGCAGTTTTTCGCGTATCGAGACAAATTTTCTTTTTTCCAGTTTTACACAATCGGCTCCTTTGGAGTTTCTCGTCACTGAAAATCCTCGAAGCGGCTACGCCGATACTACGATTGCGTGATTCGGCGTTGATTCAATGAGTGTTTTTCCTGTGAAGAAAGAAAACGAATTTTTGTATAATGACAGCGCCAGTTTTTTTTCTTTTTGTTACGTTACAAGGGAATACAATTTTTTCGAGGGCAGTCACAATATCAAAAAAACTGGAAAATTTTCGGATGGTAAATAAAGTGTTGAAAAATGAGGAAACGTTTGTTTTTCCAAAAATTTGATTGAACTGAATGACGTAACTATGCAAAACTGCATTTTATATAAAAAAAATTATAATACACGTTGTAGGAAAATTTTTTATTTAACATATCAAGTTGCAAAATAGCTCTAAAAATTATTTAGCAAAAAGTTCACTAAGTTTAAAAATAATGATATGTCTTTTTTGTTTTCGAATGCTCAAACAGTTATAGAAATGTGATATCACTAAATAAACAAATTTCTGTCAACGCGGTATTTATTAACAAATAATAAAAATTTACTCAACTTTTTTTTTATAACGAGAAGAATGGTTTTCTGTTTTAATGAAAGTATTTGCTATTTACAATAAATTGTCAAGCATATTATTGGCAATTCACGATTTGAAAAACATGGATTTTTTAGAATAGAAAAATAATTTGTTTTTTTTAAGTAATATTTTTAAAAAATTGGTTACATAATTGAATAATACTTTCAAAAGTTCTACCTCGTCGCGTTTTACTGTATGAATTTTTCGAAATTGAAAATTTTAGCTTTGACAGTTGTTTTCATTGTTAAACGATTTTCATCTTTAAAAATTTTGTTTTGGAGGAAAGTAAACGAATTAAAATCTTGAATCGTTATGAAACAAAAAATGATTGTTACAAATGTATGTCAAAAAACCATACCATTTATCAATCCAATAACCAGGGCACCAGAAAATATTGTTTTTCATAAAAAAAATTTGAATAAATTTTTCAATAAAATTTTCGAAAAATAAATATTCCGAGGTTGACAAGTTCATCGTGAATATTTCTTAACTTTTCATGTATAGAATGAAAAAATTCTCGAATTTTAAACTTAAAAAAATGATAAACGTGGTTATGACTTATGACGTTCGTTTATAAACAGACCTAGCAACAAATTTAATTTAATGTCAAAATTATTTCAGTGAAATTCTGAGTTATTAGAATAATTCAAACGACTATATAAAATGAATCAGCAAAGATCATTTACTTATGAATTTTATATTTGACAAAAAAATAAGCGAATAAAAAATATTTTATGGCTTTCTTGAATATTAAACCTCATTTTTTGTGAATATTAAATAAATATTTCTAAATATTTTGGTAAATATTTTCTGTTGCCCTGCTAATAACATATTATTGAGCTCCATTAAGACAGTCAACTAAATGGCGATATTTACAACGAAAAATTGAAATTTAGAGATGAAAGTCAAGAGTTCAATTTAACTGAACAATTGAAAAATTAAGCAACTAAAAAATGTATGTTTAAACGAATAAATCATGACTTACATTTTTAAATAAAAAAATACACGTCACTGTTATCGACTGACTGGAAATCAATTGATTTCAGACCCCGTTTTTTTTTTTATGGTGGTTAAATTTAGTAAAAAATCAAAGTCGAAGAGAAAGACGAGAATAATTTGAAAAATTCAAAACAATATTGGCTATGGATTCTATTATTCGTATTTTAGATAAACAATTTTGAAAATTGTTGTAATTTTGCATCAAAAAACCAAATTACGTGCATTCTTATAAATTTGTGTTTATTATTGAAAAAATTTATTTTTATTATTATTCAGTTTTAGATCAAATCATGTTTTAGATTTATAAATTTTCCATGAAGTTTTTTTTATCAAATTTGCTGCAAAGTAAATAAGCTGAAAAAAAGTAATAAATGAAAAATTGTTAAAAGTATAGATTCAACTCAGGATGAAAAATGTTTGATTCAGAAATGTGCGTGATTTCGATATTTTGGGTTAGAAATTTTTGAAATTGTAAATTTTTTTGTTATCAGAATAAATAGTGAATTCACATCAATAAATAGAATTTTTCCATGACATAAAAGTTATAGATTCAAATTTTGCCTGAATGACAAAAAGCCTAACGAAAAACATTCCTTAATAGAGATTTTTCGATTTAGACATATTTTTTCAAAAATATAATTTGTGTTGAAATTTTAAAAAATTTAATTCCTCATCAACAGTAATTTGTAGATTTCAGTGAGATTCGCCTAAAATATCAAAATCACAAATTTTTCTGATTTCGAAAGTTCTTTTTTTAATTAATCATATCCATAACTATAATTATTGTCGATTCTTTTATTCGTGAAGTTTTTTTTTATTCTTATTTAATAGTTGATTCGATAAAAAAGCCAGTGTTCAAAATTCATGCAAGCTAATTGTAAAACTTGAAGTATTCGGTTTTTAATTAATAAGTAAAAAAATTTCGGTTTAATTTAATTTATAGTTAGAAAAATTCAAGTTGATCAATTCAAATAAATGATGTTTAATCTACTTTTCCAAACAGATTAGAAACCGAACTTCAAACTTCGAACGTAAAAATAGTATAAATCTACAAAAATACAGTAAAATCCTATAAAATTTTTTAAACACTACAAAAAACTAGCACTCCAAAAACTGCTATTAAACATTTCCAAAAATGTACAAGATTTTGAATCTTACTGCTTCGAAATCGAGAAACATTTAAAGAATTCCATAAAAATACCTGAAATTCTTTAAACTGTCTATGTACTGAAAAAAAAAAAACGAAAAAATTTTCAATTACTAGAAATCTGTGAAATACTACATATTCATAAAGATACTGTTGTCTGCAAAAATCTAATCAAGTTTGAATTCCAGAGCATTAAATTATAAAAATTTATAAAAACGCTAGAGAACCCTACAAAATTATATAAACCCTAAAATTCAAAATAACCAAAAATCTACGAATACTAAAAATTAATGTATAAATAATTTTTCTGAAATTCAATCAAAATTTACAAAATCTCTAAAACTTTGAATCCTAAAAATCTGTAAAAATATTAAAAAATTCTTTGAAGTACATATACTGAAAAAATACTGAAAGTACTTAAAATTTATAAATAAACTTTTTTCTCAAAAATCAAAATAACCAAAAATCTACAAGTACTGAAAATGAATGTAAAAATAATTTTTCTGAAATTCTATAAAAATTCTCAAAATCTCTAAAACTTTGAATCCTAAAAATCTGTAAAAATATTAGAAAATTCTTTCAAGTACACATACTGAAAAAGTACTGAAAGTACTTGAAATCTATGAATTACACATACTGAAAAAGTACTGAAAGTACTTGAAATCTATGAATAAACTTTTTTCTCAAAAATTAAAATAACCAAAAATCTACGAATACTGAAAATTAATGTAAAAATAATTTTTCTGAAATTCAATCAAAATTTACAAAATCTCTAAAACTTTGAATCCTAAAATCTGTAAAAATATAAGAAAATTCTTTCAATTACTCATACTAAAAAAATACTGAAAATACTTAAAATCTATGAATAAACTTTTTTCTCAAAAATTAAAAAAACCAAAAATCTACGAATACTGAAAATTGATGAAAAAATAAGGTTCCTGAAATTCTATACAAATTCACAAAATCTCTAAAACTTTGAATCCTAAAAATCTGTAAAAATACTAGAAAATTCTTTCAAAAACACATACTGAAAAAATACTAAAAGTACGAATACTACGGATAAACTTTTTTCTCAAAAATCAAAATAAAGAAATATCTATAAGTACTGAAAATTGATGTAAAAAATTTTTTTCTGAAATTCTATAAAAATTCAAAATTTCTAGAACTTTGAATCCTAAAAATCTGTAAAAATATTAGAAAATTCTTTCAAAAACAAATACTGAAAGTATTAAGAATCTATGAATAAACTTTTTTCTCAAAAATCAAAATAACCAAAAAACCACGAATACTGTAAGTTAATGTAAAAATAATTTTTCTGAAATTCAATCAAAATTCACAAAATCTCTCAAACTTCGAATCCTAAAAATCTGTAAAAATATTAGAAAATTCTTACAAAAACACATACTGAAAAAATACTGAAATCTTTTCTCAAAAATTGACTTCCAACTTTCAAATCAACTGTTCACATTCATAGATCAAATATTCCCAAATATTGATTCCAAAACTTCAATTTGTGTTTTATGGTTTCAACATAAACACTAAACAAAAATAAAAAAATTACATCGCAACTGTAATAATCTGACATTCGATACATTCATCTTTCTATTTCAAAAAAATCCAAAACCCATCCGAAAATTCGTGAGCTATAACATTTCCTTTCTTGGACATTGTAACAACTCTTCACCACAGTATCAACAATTTCCTCTCCGTTGGTGAGCTATCTCACTAAATCCAGTCTGAAAAATGAAAAGATGAAAAGAAAGCGTGCAAGGATAGAGAAAGATGCTCGTGCAAAAAATGGGCATGCGAAAAAATGAGGCACATAAAATACTACCCTTTACCTTCGCAAAAAAAAAAAAAAAATTACAAATCTCGTGATTTTCATGACGCGTTTTCCAAGGGATTTTGAGTGGTTCAATGTGTTAGTGCGAACATGACAATGAGGCGCTTTTCGATGGAGTTAAGTAGAGACAAAATAATTACTAAGGCTTTTTTTTGTTTTCCATAACATTTTTATTTCTCTCTCATTTTCGTCTCTTTTTTATTTAAAAACATAAATATAGAATATATATATGAGTTTTTATCAGTCGTTTTTTTATGGTCCGCGCGACGCGCAAGCTCCCATTTTTCCGGAGGAAAAAAATAAAATTCAAAAAACAACGGAGGAGACAAGCGCGCGCGTCACAATGTACACGATTTAATCTCACAGTCGATACATCACTCGCGACCTAAACAACGCAATCAGTATTTAAGCACAGATTTTCTTTATCCGCAAGGAATTTTTTTCATAATTTCCCGCACCTGATTATTTGCAATTAATACAGGAACTCGCGTTACCTTAGCAATCATTTTGTCTTTTCACGATTTGCTGTGACGGAAATTAAGACCAATGACTCGAAGAGATGAAAGGGACAATTATTTTAATCCTTTTGGCCATTTTATTTCTTTTTTTACGTTTTCAATTTTTTTTACGACTTATAATGAATCTCGCTCGCGTTTCAATAAAACTTCAAAATGCAAATTCTCATTGCACACATAATTTATAAAAGTTTATTCGTGTCTTTGAAAATTATCTTCGAAAATACACGGAATCTTGTTCTACACGAGACATACCGTACGCACAATCATTATAACAATAGTAATATCAACTACAAAACGTAACATAAAACTCATGCTTTCAGTGCCTAATAATAGAACTCAAAAAAGGGTAAAAAGTAACATGCTTTGTAAAAGATGATTTTCAACCTTTCTACTTCTGAAAAACAAAGAAGAAAACAAGGTGGCAAGTAGACTTTATCCCCATTCCTTGGCATTATGCCTACACTGAGAAAAAAAATTTTCAGTTTTATTTGTTCCAACTAAATTTTAGTTGTAATAGGCATAATCGAAAATTTCACTTGCGGTGATTGAATTTTTAGTCATACTGATCGAATTTTCAGTCACTTAAACTGAAAAAAAAGTTGGCGCTGCTCTGTAAATGAAGTTTCTGTTAAGGCCATTTTAAATTTTACTTATAACAACAGGAATTTTCGGTTCCCTCAACTGAATTTTCAGTTGCGCCATTTCTAACTTTTTTTTAGTTAGCATAATTGAATTTTTCAGTAGCAGCTATAGCTCTAACGGAATTTTTTCGTTGGAACAAACGAAAATTTCCGTACAGTCAACTTTCTCGTCTTCTTATTGAAAAAATACAGTTAAAGCAACTGAATATTTTTTCTCTGTGTACATACTTGTAGCTCTATTTCACTGAACAACTGAATAAACATGGAGTTGAACGTTGCACGATTTCAAATTTTGTCGACAAAACTTACTGCAAGTATAATAAAATAAAAAAGAATAACTGAACAAAAAATATTTATTCATTTCACTTTTATTTTCCAGTCATTGAATACAAATGACACAGACTAAAATTCGTTTTCATCATTCTAACCTCAAAACTGACATTTTGACGTGACTTTGAGGCTATTATGATGAAAAATACAGCCCGCACTCGTGAGCTATCGCCAATTTTGTAACCCTCGCCTTCGGCTCGGGCAAAAACCTTCGGCCTCGCCAAAATCGGCGATAGCTCCCGAGTACGGAATCTACTATTTTCATTACGTAAAAGTAAAAATATTAAAAAGTGCAAGAACCCGAAAAAGATTGTTGAATTTCGAGTATTTCATCAGAAATTTCGATCGCTGATTTCATATTTCAAAACCAAAAGTTTTAAACGAGTTTTTAAAATTACAGGGAAAATCACATTTCAGATCTTCAATCTTCGAATGTTTCCCTTTTTTTGGTTTTTTGAGGCAATTCTTTGGAGCAATAGGTTTATATTGTGGGAAAATTCGAGCTTTGAAGAGGAAGAATGTGACAATAAAATGAATGAGAAAAATTATTTTCCAAAATTATTGGCATACCTAAAATATTTTCCAAGAAACTTACACTATTTAATTTAAAACAAACAATTATTGGCGTTTTTCTAAAGATATTATGTTTTTGTCTAAATTGCAAACTTTTATAAAAAAATTGCAAAATAAATAAAAAATATCAAGTTGTCAAAATTTTTTCAACTTTTATCGATTTTAATGATTCAGTGACATAAGAATTCGTGTCAGTAACGATTCGGTGAAATCACAAAGTCAGTGTTTCAAAAAATCGCCATTTTGATTGTCCGAAATTCGAGAACCTAATAAATCAAAAAAATAACATTGCTAATACTTTAAACTCTAGAACAAAATATACCAGGATGATTCCAACGAGTGCAAAGTTGGGCACGAGTTGGAATCATCCTTTTTGTCTCGTGTAGCATACAATATTTTTTTCCATGCATGTGTAGAAGTGTCCACTTCATTTTTATGAAACGCAGGAATGAAATCTCCTTTATGGGGTATTCATGATTTCTCCCGCTTATTCCCGAGTACCCCAGAAAGGGGATTTTGTTTCCGCGTTTCATGCAAATAAAGTGGCCATTTCTACGCATGCATGGGAAAAAAATATTTTATCAATGGTGATATTCAAAAAATTTACGATTTTTTTTTTAAATTTATTTTTGCGTAGAGTCAAGATGAAAACCAAATAGAACGTAATGGTGCACTGATACAAGATATTTAAATATGAAAACATTGACACCTCTAGTGAAAAAATCTGAAGTATAGCACTGTGGCACTGCTGGACATTTCCCCCTGGCCCCTACTTTTGAGTCTTAAGATTCCAAAAATTAGTCTTTTAGAGCGGTTCAGAGCAAAAGACAAACTAGTGAGAGACAGATAGAGTGGCAACTCCATCTTGTCTTTTGCTCTCAACTGCTTAACACTAACAATAATTAACGAATTTTGGAAAACGGTAATTTTTAAATTTAATTTCAGGATTCTTGCACATTTAAAATTTTACTGAGCTAAGTACTCAAAAGATGAAAAACGATTTAAAAAATGCAAATAAATTATTATATAATATGAGGAATAATGAAAACATATTTCAATTTCGTTTATTAATACCTTTTATGAAATACACTACAAATCATACAAAAGTAACATATAATTATTTGAATACTCACTCTAAAAAAGCCTTTTCAGGTAACTGAAATTCTTTTTCACCAAATAATCCATTATAAAACTTCGTCCCTTAAAATAATAATCTTCTCAAAAGCAGCATTTATAGCTAACATTACAAACAAATAAATAAATTTTAAAACATACAAATATTATGAATTCTTCAATGATTCAAGTATTTTCGATAACCTTTTCAGTTTCCATCAAAAATAAAAGAAAAGAATTCCATAAAACATATAAATAGGAACAAAATAAATATTGAAATAAAAAAAAAATTGACAACATTTCAAACTGACTTGGTCAAAAGACCCCTTTTTTCAAAATGCCCATCTTGCCAACCTGTTAAACAACCCTCAAAGAAGCGAAAGGCGACAACAAACAAATAGGAAAAAAGGAAAACTTAAAAAACTGGCAAAACTAAATAATAAAAACGTACGGGCAGGTGTGGAGGTGGGGGCTGGGGGGAATGGAGCACAGGTGCCTAAGTTCATTCAGGGGGCGGCGGGGGTGGGGGCTGGGCTTCCTCGGGCGGCGGGGGCGGGGGCTGGGATTCTTCGGGCGGCGGCCCGGAGGGAAGGGGGGG
>JAPYZL010027281.1:0-10014 GCA_030522825.1 Platygaster orseoliae | reverse complement strand
ATTTGAAGGTTGGTACTATATAAAAATAATATGCATTTAATACTAGCGACGCCATCTATGTGTCAGACCGGGGACTTATCAGCCAACCTGTTATTCTCTCTCACTCGCTGAGTTGATCCGTCCTTGGAACGAGCAAGCTCGAACTCGTCACTTTCATAGCGTTCGAGCGCAAAACGTTTTTCATCTTTTCTTCTGCAGTTTTTGCATGAGAGATTTGAAACTTACCGAAAAACTTTTTCAAACCCAGCTGAAAAACTTTGTCACCTAACAAATTCCTTTTTTACATGCAAGTCAAGTTTTGTGAGCATCGCTAGGGCATTTCATACGAGTATATGTAATGTGAGTCTATTTCGTATAGAAACAATGAAGTTTCGGCGAGTCGAACACAAAAACAGTATTAATTTCGATGGAATCTATAAGCATGTTTTTATTTTTCATTTCATAAACGACCAGTCCAATAATAAAATGTATTAAACATAATTTGTGCTTCTTCGAAAGATCTATCGACTCAAAAATTTTTTCCCCTCCAATTTCCGAAGTTTTTCACGAGGACAACAGTTTCCCGGCAATGTGCCGAGCGAAGAGAAAGACAGACAATGCCTCGGCGCGCCTCAACGGTTACTGTACGGAGACCCTCAATTTAACATTCAAATATTCATATGGAAAAGTATGACAATGCAGATAATCTAAAAAAAGTTGAAGTTTATGTACCATAAGTATGTTGTTTTAAGCGCTCTTCTCTGTTTGCAGGATAATTCGAACATGGCGCAACCTGAGGAAAGGTGAGTAAAAGGGTGAATGACTAACCTAACCCGAAAAAGTCATTCGACCGAATTATCGGAAATAAACCTCGACCATAATAAACTTAATTAAAAACGTACACACGGACATTGTGCAATGCGATGTTTCAAATTTCAGATGTGCACCTGCGAAAATTGCGAACCGCACTAACAGCTGCTGGTTCACTAATGCAATGCACTTAGTCATCGGTTGCGGAGTAGGGACCACGACAAAGTTCAATAACGATGCGCAATTAATGAACTCGTGGCTAAAAAAGTACCGCGAGTGCTAAATAAACTCTAGTTCCATGCGCGTCACAGCGATTTCTCGTGCCCTACCGTAGCAGTCGACAAACTGGCAGAGAACATGGTGGACGACAAAAATCTAATCAAGTGGTCCATCGAGAAGCGCGTGAAATGCGAATGTGGGTACACCGGGGTACTTTCTTTCGCCAGTAAATCCAACTACATTGGAGTCATGGGAAGCCAAGACTTCCAGGAACAATTGGACATGGAGATAGAAGGATACTTCGAGGCTAAAAGAACGTGCCCAGCTTGCAAACTCGAAATGACTTTGGACGAAAACACGAAAGATGTCACCGTAGTTCCACCAAGGAACATTCTCTTTTAAGTTGACTTGTTCGATGAGCTAGGTCAATCGAAGGTGAGTGAACGAAACACACATTTTGATGTGTAACTTGAAATAGAAATGTACGTGTGTGTGTGTTTTTGTTTTTTGTTTTTTTTTGATCGACAGCTTAGTCCGACGGGAGTACAAGATACGATTTCCATAAGGGGGCAAAAATTTCGAAAGACGACTGTTATGTGCCACTAGGGTTCTATCGTTAATGACCCTTACGGCCATTTTTTTACTGTGGGCAAGTTCGGCAACGACGACGAGAGCGTTTTCGTTGCCAACAACGAAAAAGTGGAAGACATGTCAGTAGGCGATTTGGCGAAGGAAGTTTTAAGCAACGACAAAATCTCGCCGTACATTGTCCAGTACGCTCGAGTGGACGAAGAAACTCGGACTAAAACTTCCAAGACCCGTTGCTTGTTATAGCCGCAATAAAATCCCCAACGTCATTGAGTCGTTGTTTTAACTCTCGCGCGTATCACTTCTTCTTTTCGCAGTAATTTTCCGACGAACAACTGGCGACGTTGGTCAACGTCGCCCTGAAGAGTGAGTTCCTCCCGTGCGCCACGTGCCCACAGGCATGGCGTACATTCTTGCGTTGTGTACCGGAGTGCACTATTTTGAGGTGACGAACCACGGAGGTTTGCATCAACACGTTAAAGAAGCTAAAGCTTAACAAATTAAAGCACTTAGACTTTAACACAGCACTTCGTTCCAAGTTCAAGCGCCGCATGAAGGAGCCCTCCGATATAATGAGAGCTGAAAGGACACAGCCACTTTTTCACAAGTTTCTATTTTTTTTTAAATGATTATTTTTCAAAAAACTTTCTAACGTTATTGATCTTTAGTATCGTTTGTTAAGTCGACAAGTATTACCACGTGCTCAGTCGACCTAGCTGAAGTCGGTCATTTTGGCATACTGAGACTTTGGTACGAGCGCGCTTATCGAAATGAAGTAGCGACGCAGACCAAAGTTGCCAATTCGAGATTTGAGGCCTCGAAAGGTTTACACCAATGGCGAAGCAAAAAAATTGTATTGTTTCCCTTCTCTTAATTATACTTTAATCATTCTACTTATTTTCTACCGGCAATGTCGGAGCTTCTTGATTTGCTCCGTTTGAACGACGCTGCAAAGACGTGACCACGTTCGCAAGATTGTCGCCTTTGCATTGTTCATTCATTCATTCATCATTTATATCATTCATTATTGTTCAACAGTGTTCATTGTTTTTTATTGTTTTGTGTGTTTACTTTTTTTTCGACATTCTTTTTTTCTTTTTCTGTGTTTCCGTGCTAGCGCTGATATGTGCGCGTTTTGCCTAAGGGGGCGGAGCAGTAGGTGCCCTACAGATGACTGGTGGTTGCAAGACAAGTACCGCAATGATTAAAACGTGGGGAGTACCACGATGATTACCACGGAGAGTACCACGATGATTACCACGGAGAGTACCGCCACCGGGGTGGGAGAGGCCGCCTCTCCATACTGCATTGCATTTAAATGAAATCGGAAGACAGGCTGAAAACAACGGTGGTAGTCGTTTTCAAATTGAATCATTTTAAAGGCCTCGGATCCGTTGTTTCGATGAAATAATGTAATTTAACCCAGATTGACCGTGAAATAGTTAAATATTTCGGTTAGCATCGTGGATGTCGAATCAATAAATTTGACAATAATTGATCTAAGCGGATATAAGTGGCTGCAATATTAAGTTTCGGTTAGGTAATATTGAGTTATATGAATATTATTAGTAGTATTATTGGTAGATTTAGTTTATATATTAAGTTTATACATTTACTATTGTGTATGAAAATTGTTCCTTTTTTGATTTCTTATCAGATAGTGAAAAGAAAATTAGGGATACAGAACATTTATAACAAGTTTTGCCCCAAAAATCGATGAAATTGGTGGAAATCGCTATCTTCCGGAGAAAGTTTCACTCGCAGAAGAAAATGTTATACATGAAAAATGTTCCTTTTTTGATTTTCTATTGGATTGTGAAAAAAAATTGGGGATAGAAGGAATTTTCAGAAATTTTTATGTGAAAAACAAGAGTAAACATTTTTTTTTTAGCATTTTTCTTATGCCTAAAAAAAAACAGTACACAAAATTTCAAACCATTTGTACGATTGGAAGTGATATCAGTTTTCCTTACTGTTTTTAGGTGCTTAGAAAAGGTCGCCTCAGGGTTCGTGTTCAAAAAGTAAAGGAGTTTAAGAATTTGTTTTTCAATGTAGGAATAGTTCTTTAGTAAGAATGTTTTTTTTGTGGGAATGGTGTTTTTTCATGTAACTATATATTTCTTTTGTTCTGGTTTTCTGATGTTTTTTTTTTTTTATTTCTTTCGTTACATAATAAAGGTAATTGGGAGAAAAAAGATTTTAGGGGGACGGCTTTCGCGTGAGGGTTTTTCAATTATCATCTTTTTTCTTCTTTTTTTTAGCTAGTTTCCTTCTTTTTTTAACTATTTTTCTAATCATATGGTTTTTTTATTTTTCCAGGAGTGTTGGAAATGCCGGTGCGACTGAGAACAAGTCGACGGCTTCGCGGGCACGAAGGTAGATTTTCTTTGCTTTTTTTTAGGGGACGTGTGTTTTTCTTAGTTCAGTTTTTTCTTTTAGGGCGGACGTCAGCGTCATAACGCCGCTCCCAGCGGACTTGGGGAGGAGGGGGGGGGGGGAATAGTCGTCTGCCTTTGAACTGGGCGACAATGTCGTAACCAAAGTTTAAAATGTCCCGGTGTGGCCCGGTATCATAAAGGGTTATGATAAGGCATTATCTTCGTATTCAGTTTGGCACTACGAAGATCACCTTTCAAAACCACTGGTTTTAGTTCCGCAGGAGAATATCAAGTTGTATCATCCAGATAATTACGCACGGTATCTTAGGGAACTGCCACAAATGTACGTCCACGATCGGCCGACCCTTCTGAGGGCACAGGGTAATGCAATAACGAAGGCCTTCACTCAAAGAATACTTTTTTGAAATAGTCAAATTTTTTATTTATCACTGCAGCTTTTTTTCGGTATGTAAAATAAAAAATATTTTTGCGAAAACACTTTTTTGCTTCGACTGCTGCGTTGTACAAAAACAAAAAAAAAATTTTACGGTCTGTTTTAAGTGCCTAAAAACAAAAAACCAGTCAGAGGTTTTTTTTTCATATACATCGTTTGTATCTTATGTATATCCTTTTCCTGCGGGAGAAAGCAGATTCGGAACTGATTTTCTTTGGTTTTTTTTTCATGATTGCTAGAAGAAAAGTATCAATCGGTAAAAGTTGAGGGAAGTAACAAAAATGGATGAAATCGAATATCGAGCGTTCATCAAGTTTTTTTTCTTGAAAACCAAAGGACCAATGAGATTAATTCAGAGCTTGATCCTGTGTACAAGGAAATCTCCCCTTCACTTACAACTATAAAGTACTGGAGTTCAAACGTGGCCTTACGAGAATACGAGAAGAAGCGCGTCCTGGACGGCCAACGAGTGTCTCAACTGACAAAATGGTGGACAAAGTGCACGATATTGTGTTGAGTGATCGCAGACTAAAATTGCGCTAGATTGCTGAGACTGTGGGAACAGCAAGTGAGCGGGTGCATCACATTTTGCATAAGATTTCAACCATGCGAAAATTAACTGCGCGTTGGGTGCCGTGCTTGCTTACACTAGAGCAAAAGCGTGTTCGAGTCCTGGTGTCAACAGAGTGTCTGCAGCGAAATCAGAGGAATCCAAGTGACTTTCTCCATCGATTTATTACTGTAAATGAGATATGGGTTCATCGTCATACTCCGGAAATAAAAGAGCAATCGAAGCAATGGATAGAAAGAAATGAACCGACTCCAAAAAAAGCAAAAACTATTTGATCCACTATAAAGGTCATGACGACAGTTGTTTGGGATAGTGCATGTATTATTTTGATTGATTACTTCGAGGAGTGTAAGACGATGAATGGAGAGTACTACGCCAACTTGCTTAGCTAATTAGACGCTGCCATTAGAATCAAAAGACCCAGGGTACAAAAAAAAAGTGTTGTTCCATCAGGACAAAGCGCCCATTCACGACTGTGCTCTTGTGATGGGAAGATTGGACGATTTAAAGGACGAATTGGTCAACCACCCACCGTACTCTCCAAATTTAGCACCCTGTGACTTTCTCCTGTTCCAAAAATTAAAAGTTTACCTCGGGGGGGGGGGGGGGATTTTTTTATCAAATAAAGAGGTAAAACAGGCAGTCGCTGCTCGTTTTAAAGACCAAGAAAAATCTTTTTTTTTCGAGGGAATGAGGGGGTTGGAAAAGGGGTGGAAATAATGTATTGAGCTCCAAGGAGACTACGTTGAAAAATAAAAAAAAATTACACTGTATGTTGTGTTTTTCTTACTTAGGTCGAGTACTTATCAATCCACCCTCGTAACTCACTCTTTTCCCGTCTTCGGTCCGAAAAGTTGGTTTTTCGGGTCAAGATCGGTGATGTGAAGTCATAAGGCGTATAAAGGTTTTTTGTATTATTGCTAGTTTTCATGTAACAGAAAGAGGTAAGAGTTTTCTTAACCTTTTTTCAATGAAAAAGTGTGTTTTTCAAAACTCAACTAGCGATCGTGTTGCCGATTTTTAGGATAGTTGAACAATTTTTTTTTTAAACATGCAGAGAACATTCTTCCGCTTCCGTTGAAGTTAGTTAAAAGTTTGTGAACATTCTAACTGTTTACGAGTTTGGATCAATAATCAAAAATACTCTGTTTTAAGAGATTTTGTGGCTGATATTTTACGTTCTAAATGAACCGCGAAAAAAAATATAGTGATAGTTATATGAAGGAATTATATAATTAGTTGTATAGTGATAGTTATATAGTGATAGTTATGATTGCGGTGATAGTTATAAAGGAATTTTGGAGAAAGTTATCTTACTGCATTTACTAAAAAATCAAAAATACTAACTAGAGTTCAATTTTGTGGATGTAACAGGTTAAAATGTACGATTTTTTAATTTTCTACAACTTTGATCATTACACCTGTTACTACAGAATCAGGATTCAAAGGCCCTTTCGTTCCTTCGAAACGTAGATTAAGTAACATTATTCATTCTTCCGCATCACACAATCAACAAATTCTTCACTTTTCATCAAACACTACACACACCTCCAAGTCAGTATAGAACACCAGAACTTTCCATTAACCGACCTCATGTTCAGCCTACTCTTCCAATGCTTGTAATCGATAATGTCTTAAATTTAAATTCTGCCACAGATAACAGTTTACACTCAAATTACGATAATAACGATGCATCTGGTAATCTTCCCACTTTCGTTGAGATGTCGATTCCTTCTACTTCAGGTGTTGAATTCATCATGGACACTTTCCATCCACCTACTCAAACCACTGTCACTCCCAGCGTCAAATCTGAAACGTCGAATGCTCATGTACCTATTACTGATTCTTCCATCTCTCTTATTTCTTCTACTATCCAAACATCCAACGTAACCATAATTTCTAATACACTTCTGCCATCTACTGTCGCCTCAAGCATCACAAAATCTCGAACGTAGATGGCTACCTTTACCAATAATTCTATTATCTTCACCTATATTTCCAACCTTCTCCTGAACCGGCTCCAAATTCCAATGACTATGTAATCTTCCAAATTCCACTTCAAATCGTTCTAATGTCGAGGGAACGAAGAGCAGAAAAAATGAAATTCATTTAACAGATGAACTCAATACATACTCAATATTCATACAAAGAATACATAAATTAAGTAAAGATTGTGCAGAAACATCAGTATACTATTTTTGTATAAATATCAGGAACAGAACGACAAACTCAAGAAGCCACCGACTGGAACGCATTGAAAGATCTTGTTCGCGTAAGCCCAACAGATTTTTCGAAGCTTCCGACCATGACAGGTTCGGATCACTTTGCAAACTATATTGGATATTTCCATGCTTGTCTCCCTGAGGATTTTCAGATGCAAGTAAAGCGGTGTCTTGTCGAAGTCATGTGTGAAATGCTGGATGAGTTCATCAACTTACAAGAAACGATAAATTAAAATAACTTGAGCTACAGTTTTGTAAAAATACACTCGCGACGGGTCAGTTTGGACTCTGACAGTTTGGACGCTTAATGACCATGGGGAAACCCCCGTAGAAATGACAGCATATTAAAACCGAATATACTGTCAAGTGGAAAATTTTGAAAGCTACGGCAGTCATTAAGCCATTGCTCCGTATGCCAATTCAAAACTCGTAGTCTTGGTTCTTGCACTTCAAGTAGGGTTTTCTCTTCACTTCTATTTCTTGATTGAAAGTTTAACTTGCTTGGACCGAAAAATCATACTCCAGACAGTTCTCAACTGGTGCTGTGTGACTTTAGCTTGAAAAACATCGAAATTACAGTTGTAGACGATTTATTCATCAAAAAATACTTTAAAAAATATAATGATATACTCCTACTTATTTTGTGATAAGTAAGCATTGTATGATCTAAAATAAATATCATGAATCTAATTACCTATACATCGAAATCTACGTATAGTATTTTAAACCTACAAAAAAATAGTATATTAGTGAATGTAAAGGTTGTTACTTCATTTAAAGACGAAAGCCTTTATTGCATTATAGATTATTATTTCACACACTTATTTTGTGAAAAAAGGTGTAAAAAATGAATATCAATTCTTAACAAGACTAACAAGATTATTTGTTTATCATATTGCGGCTTCTCACATATGCGTACGAAAATGTAATTTTCGTTACAGAATGAACATCATGCAAACTTATTTCTGAAAAATGAAAAGGTCAAAAATCACGCTGGCTTCTTGCCAAGGTACTTCAAAAATAAAAAAACTATAAACCCCTGAAATATTGATTGTTGACTTTCGGACACCCTGTATAATGATTTTATGTTGATATCGGGCTGTTCCGGCGCCAATATAAGATAAAATAGGAGATTGACATAAACTTGATCATAGTATCAGTCGAACTTAAACTCGAGGATGATTTGCATTTTTCTTTAAGCTGGAGCCAAAAAAACTGATAAGCTAATAAACGCCATTATAGAAATGACAATAACAGACTTCCTACCGCTTTCGGGTGTATAAAAAAGTGTTTTTTGATCCATCTTGAAGCTCACTGCACCAGATTACATACCTGCAAGTGCAAGACTGTCACTAGAATTGTCGAAATGAAGTTCAGTTCAACTAAAGAATAACTGATTGCATAATTTCAAAATTTTTCTTATTTCTCTCTGACATGTGATGCATGTGAAAATGTGACAAAGAAAGGTTTCCTTGGAATAACTCTGCACTTCTTAGATAAATAGTTGGAATTAAACACTGCATTTTTGACATTATTTCCATTGATTGATTCCAGTGACAACAGGCAATTTCAGTAATATTGAGTAATTTTCTCTTTATTCATACTTGACAACACGCTGTTATTCAGTTTGAAATATATTACGGAATAGAAAGTATGACTTATAATGTCCATTGTCTCTTACACGGAGTGCAGTCTGTTATAAAAACAAGACCACTTTGGGCTACTTCAACTTTTCCTTTTGAAAACAACATTTACAATTAAAAAAAGTTGTGTAGCTGGTCAAAAAGGTATGGATAAACAAATGTGTAAGAAGTCTTAGCAATTACTAAAAATCAAATATCCAGAGCCCAAAGAAAATCTATCAGATGACACAATACATTTCACAAAAAATCCGTTTTCTCATAAAAGACTTCTTTTACATTCGTATACTTCTGACAATGAAGGAAAAGTCATATTTGTCGGCGAATGTCACAAAGAGAAATTCGACTCAAAAATCTGCAGTACATATAAAAAATGTATTATGAATAGTATTAAGTATCATAGCAAATCTTACACCGCAGCAGAACGCAGTGACAATTCATTTATCAAATTAGTTGATGGATCGTAAGGTCAAATACTTAAAATCGTTAATGCTGATGAATCAAAACATTGCCAAACATGCTGATGAATCACGAATCAAAACATTGCCTGAAAAACCGTTCGCGGTTGATCATATTTTTGAAATTTAATCCCTAGATTTCGAACATCTAGAACTGGTTTCTGTTTACAACGTGTCACAGAGAGTGTGGCACATGCCAATTCTGAAATGCGACGAGATTGAATGTGTGAGGTATGTTGGAGAAATGCCAAACAATATCGAGGTGCACTAGATTGTGAGCAGGCGCGAACCTAGGGTAGAGGGTTGGTGGTTCAAATCCCCCCCCCCCCCCAAAAAAAATTTTTCAAAATTTGTCATGAATATATTGACTTTCAATCAAGTTCATGGTAACAGGGAAAGTTCATACTGGATCCCCCCCCCCCTGAAAAATTTTTCTGGGTACGCGCCTGATTGTGAGGCATGCACAATTATAAAAGTGTAAAAATTTTGATTGCCAAGTATAGTGAACGGTAGATTGAAAATCTATTAAATTGTCTTTCTATTTTACTGTTTTAGCATAGTGTATTATTAAAAATTATAACGGAAATAAAATGCAATAAAGTATATAGTAAATTCAGATCTCTCGGAGCCAAATGAAAAGTTCAAATGAAAATCAATTTTTCCATTGAATGCATCTATTTATTAATATTCTCTAG
>JAPYZL010027235.1:0-13033 GCA_030522825.1 Platygaster orseoliae | reverse complement strand
CTGCCGGTACATTCGTATACAGTACAAGACAAAAGTATTCACAGAAATTTTAATCTTGGGGACTGCTATCTTCGGCCATCTTGGATTCCGGACGGTTAACTTTCCGAACCGATGTACTCACCCCTACTACGTTCGGAAATATACTTGAGTGAAAAAATGGGTTTTTTGAATTTTCGCGCGAAACGAACGCTCTTCGCGAAGTTGGCAAGATTGTTTATGTGTGTTATGCAGTCTTTTATTCCCTATATATGCCTATATATATATATATGTATTACATTTGCGAGCGACGGGAGCGAAGCATTCTGGATTGTTCTTAAAAAGTGTTAAAAAGTCAAAATTTTACACAGTTCATCTTATTTTTTTTGCAAATCTTCAGTTTGAACAATAAAAATGAAGGAAAAGCACTTGTGAAAAACCACGAAAAGAGTGTAACACTTTTTCAGGATATAATCTCGCCAAGATGTAAGTGGTATAAACAAAAAATTTTTTGTTGCATTACACGTAGCATTTTGATTATTTTTTACAACTCGTTTAATAATAAATTCGGTAATTAATAAGTCTGACGTATTATGTGTAAAATAATGGTTAAAAAAATTATTGCGAATTTGCGGCGCATGTCGAAAAACACTGTGTCTTTCCTTGTTTACATTAAAAAAAACCAGTTGAAAAACGTAATTTTAAGTCAAAAATTGACTTACGTTGACGGCGAAAAGTCTTCGAAAACGTAGTCAGTTTTGTTTCCATTATTTTGAGTATAACGAATCACAGGAAATTCGCGATATTAGTAATAAACTATTTTTGTTATCAAAGTTAAAAAAAAAAGTAGGGTTAACGGCGGTAACATGTGACTCGCGAGGTTCAATAACCCAACTTGTACAACAATGTACAACACACTATTGTGAAATGTAAACCTCACTTTTTTCATTTTTTGGCCATTAAAAAAACACTAAACTAACTTCTACGTGCATTTTTTTCGCATTGCAAAATAATTAAAAATTACGGCAAACATTTTCGAAGATTTTTAAATGTCAACAGGTGTCAATTTTTATGAGATTTTTTACTGTCAGCAATCAGCAATGAAAAATTGTACAAATTTTTTCATGCTATTTTTTTAAAAAATAACCATTTTTAAAAAACTAAATTTCATACAATTTTTGACGGGATCTATTGAATAATAAAAACTTATTCTATGTATTTTTTTGGAAATTAGTTTTTTTATAACTCAAGTTTATATTAGATTTTTATGGAATTGAATTCAAATTTGAGGGTAATAATTTTGTAATTTTTTCGAGCTATTATCCCTCAATGACTGAAATTGAAAATTTTTATTTTTCTCTAGTTCTTTGGAAT
This sequence comes from Platygaster orseoliae, assembly GCA_030522825.1. Lineage (NCBI taxonomy): Eukaryota > Metazoa > Arthropoda > Insecta > Hymenoptera > Platygastridae > Platygaster > Platygaster orseoliae. The sequence goes on along the minus strand of JAPYZL010027235.1, from coordinate 11,683 downwards.
AAATTGATAAATTTTACAGTTTAAAATTTCCATTATTTGTCTTTTAATTGTGAGTTAATAACATTTTTAAGTAACAAAATTTTCTGAAACTCATCACATGAAAATTTAAACTATTAAAATTTGAATATGTTGTCAGAAATACTAAGTTGAAAATTGAAAAAAAAATTTATTTATTTCTTAATCATTTATATTACTTATATTAATATTATTAATATTATTTTTAAATAATAAATTTATCAACTAAATTTTTACAAATTAATTTTCTTATAACTCAAACTATATGTTAGGTTTTTATCAAATCGAGTAAAGATTGGAGAGTACGAATTTTGTAATTTTTTTGAGCTATTATCTCTCAATGACTATAATTGAAAATTTTGATTTTTCTCTAGTTCTTTAAAGTAAATTGACAAATTTTACAGTTTAAAATTTCCATTATTTGTTTTGATTGTGAGTTGATAACATTTTATAGAAACAAAATTTTCTGGAACTCATCACATGAAAATTTGAACTATTAAAATTTTAATGTGTTATCAGAAATACTAAGTTGAAAATTTAAAATTTTTCGTTTTTTTTTTTTAATAAATAATATTATTATTATTTATATTATTGATATTATTCTTTAATAATAAATCTATCAACTAAATTTCAAAAAATCAATTTTTTTATAACTCAAACTATATGTTAAATTTTTATTAAATCGAGTCAAAATTTGAGAGCAAGAATTTTGTAATTTTTTTGAGCCAATATCCCTCGATGACTGAAATTTAAAGTTTTGATTTTTCTCTAGTTTTTTAAAGTAAATTTATAAATTTTACAGTTAAAAATTTCCATTATTTGTATTAATTGTGATTTAATAACATTTTATAGAAACTAAATTTCCGGAACTTATCACATGAAAATTTTAACTATTAAAATTTTAATGTATTATCAGAAATACTGAGTTGAAATTTGAAAAAAAAAATTTCTTTATTTTTTAATAATTAATACTATTTATGCTATTTTTGAATAATATATTTATCAACTAAATTTTCAAAAATTAATTTTTTTATAACTCAAACGATGTGTTAGATTTTTATGAAATCGAGCACAAATTTAAAAGTAATAATTTTGTAATTTTTTCAAGCCATTATCCCTCGATGACTGAAATTGAAAATTTTGATTTTTCTCTAGTTCTTTCGAGTACATTAACAAATTTTACAGTTTAAAATTTCCATTATTTGTTTTAATTGTGAGTTGATAACATTTTATAAAAACAAAATTTTTTTGGAATTGTCACATGAAAATTTGAACGATAAAAATTCTAAGTTTTTTACTAAAAATATTGAGTTTTAAAAAATTAGTCTTAAATAATTATGTAGAATATTTCAATTTTTGCCCTGAATTTATACATTAAAGAAAAGTCAAATTTAAATTTCCAGATAAAACAAATAAAATATTTCATATTTCAACATGCAATTTTTCTATGTATAAGTTTTCGCTTTTTTTACTTACTCTAAACTAATATGTTCGAAATCTTTAATTAATAAACACGATTCGAAGTATGTAATATTATCAATATATCAATACATTGAGGGTTATTTTTTTATTTTTATTATACTTTAATCAATACACTGGAAAAGTTTCTGAATTATTAACTGAAAATTGTGTATTTTGATAAGTAGAAAATGAAATAAACTGGGAACTCAGAAACCAGAACAATAAAAAAAATTCCTTCTAAAAAGGAAGTAATTGACAAATTCCAAGTTCTTAATTGTAGTACCTTATTGTGAATTTTAAAAGGGTAGATTAAATTTTCAATTCTGTATGTAAATGCATAATCGAATTTTAAAACATTTAAGTTTCAATAATTGCATATATATATATATTCCTCAACTTCAGTGAAATTAGTTGTATATACCTAATAATTAATTGAACAATAAACTTTTTTGTATAATTATTTTTATACTTATCAACATTCTGAATAAGAGTATATCGAACTCTTAAACCCCAAAATTTTATATTTGATAATTGTAGAATCTCAAAATTAGAAAATAAAAAAACTTGAACTTAAAATTTAGAAAATTTTCTATCTGAAAATTATTGAAATTGAATATTTCGTTCTTACATTCTTTGGTGCATGAAAGCTTCAATCAAAGATTTTACTTTGATAATTTTTATCATTAATGAAAATTATTGATTATAATAAATAAAATATAGTTAAATGTAAAATAATTATAATATAATTTTTAACAATATGAAAATAATATAAATAATAAATAAATGTTATAATAAAATTCAATTTTAATAATTAATCGAGCAATCAATTTTTTCATATATCTATTTTTATACCTGATTTTCATACATTCTGAATTCGAGCATATTGAATGCTGAAATCCCAAAATTTCAAATTTGATAATTGTAGAATCTCAAAATAATTATTAAAAAAACTTGAATTTCAAAAACTAGAAAATGCTCTATATAAAAAATACTGAAATTAAATATTTCATTCTTACATTGTTTGGTGCACGAAAGCTTCAATTAAAGAATTTACAAATTTACTTGTACATGAAAATGAATATTTGTAACTATATCATGCTTAATAATAAAATATAAACAAAACGATTTAAATACATTTGAATCTAAATAAACCTAATACTTTAAAAATAAATGTTCCACGTGTATAACTTCAAGTTGAAATAGTTATAAATTTTAATCGACATAATTATAATCATCATACGATATTGAAATGAAATATGTAAATATATTTATAGATATGTAGATTTAAATTCTAATTTTAGATGAAATTTAAATGGATTTAAGGTTTGAAATTCCTATCATATTGCAGAAATTTTTAAATGGGACACATTTTTTTACAAGTTCCACTCAAAAACATACTTCCAATTTTTATCAAATAAACACAAGTTTCCAAACCCAGCAAAGTTATAGAACGTAATAAAAAATGTAAAATCACATTTGCAGATTTTTTAATGAATTATAGTTATAATAAAAAAATTATAAAATGCAACCAGTAAATAATGGAAGAATGCTCGCAAGATTATGATAATTAAAATGAGGAAATCTGACAAAATTAAATTTTTCACTTCTTACTGTGTTAAGTTTCAGACATAAGTCATATTTTTCTGTGAGAGGTCAATGTTAAAAAATTCAGCAAATTTTTGTAAAAAACAAAATATTTGTAATTTTTTCAGTGTATTCAACTACTGGAGAAAAATTGAATCCTGAATGATACAAAATGAATGGCGAAAGAAAAATCCGACTGTCCACAAAAGTGACAAATCAAATTAACAAAAAGAGCGACAGATATACTCTCAGCTACAAATCCTACAAAGCTTTGAGATTGGAAGTTTTGAGAAAATGCTACAAGGATCCCGAGACCGACATTGATTTCGTGGTAGACCATAATGCAGTGCAGAAAATCCACAACAGTACAGATCAAGATTGGAGTTTTAAAAATCTAGAATTTGACAATTCTGAGGAAGACTTGAGTTCTTTGGAAACCACTCACAATCAATACGACAAGACTGCGTCCAACTCCAAAAGTTGCAAACACAAATCCAAAAAGACATCTGAAATCGTGTCTGAGAGCATCGGAGAAATTTCAAAGCAACAGGAAGAAAATGGGAATAACGATGATCAAGATTCTTCTGACCAGGAAAATGAGATTCAATCACTCAATGATTCCAAAGGAGATTCCAGTTCTTCGGAAACTGCTCGCAAAAAATCCAGCAAAGCTTTATCCGAACGGAAAAGTTTCAAGAAAACACCCGAACCCAAAAATTTATCTAAAAGGGTGTCTCGAAAAAAAGAAGTTTCCAAAGAACGAGTAGAAAACGAAAACAGCGATGATCAAGATTATTCTTCTGCTCAGGAAAATGTCGATCAATCAGTTGATGACAAGGAAGAAGATTCCATCTCGGAGGCAGATGATGCAGGTCCAAGTTTCATGCGCGATATTGAAGATAAATCAATTGGCCGGAATATAGAGTTTGAGAGAAATTGGGAAACTACAAACAACATTCTGGGTAATTGCGAATCTCTGGTTAACAGCAGAATATTTTTGACCAGTGTTGATTATTATTATTATTTTTTTAAATAATTTTTTCAATAACTTTTTTATAATAACTAATATTGGGTTTCTAAAAAAAATCTAATATTACTTTAAAAAAGTTATTCAAGTTTGAAATTTAAACAATACATAAACCACCCACCGAAATTTACCTAAATTTTCTTCGTATTTCTCTGAGTCAAAAAATTCTTTGCCACTTTTCAAAAAACTCAACATTTTTGAACATCTGCAAATATGCAGAGAAACTGCAACATTATTTTGAGTATCTTTTTATAGAATTACAGATATTAAAAATACACTTTTCTATTAATGATAGTAAAATAACTAAAAAAAGAATCTGAAAAATCTACTTATAGGATTTCCTTATAGAATTTCCTTTTTTTTAATTGAACTTCTTTTGAAAAACACAACATTTTCACATAAACCATGCAGTTCTATCATTTTCAACGCATTCGTCACTCACAATTTATTGAATTGTAAAATAAAAAGACTGAACAATTTAGAAAAAATTTTCAAATTTTAGTTTCAGATTCATCCCAAAAAAATGTGACATCAAGAAGACGATCACAAAGGACCAAAGTCTGCAAAAAACTTGACTCGAAAAACTTGCAGTCCCGAAAAGATTATGACTCGATTGCTAATAGCAAACAGAAAATGGAACAGAAAAATTTGATTGTGAATTATTTCAAGCCCAAGACGACAGTGATAACACAAGAAATAACAACGGATACCAACAATCAATCCACTGTTAAAAACATTGCGAGAGATTCGGAAGAAAGAGCTGACACTTCGCGAGTGGAGGATACTTTTGAGGGTCAAGAAAAGAGTTTGAGTGGAAAAAATGAACATTCAGATATTCAGGAAGAGGAAATTTGTGCAGACTCAGAAATTGGAGAGAATCTGGAATTGACAGAAGATCGAGACGAAGAAGATTCACGAGACCAAATTATGTCGCCGGAGATTGAAGTTTGCCCAAAATTGGTGATTGATGAAGAAAGATTGGAAAAGGAAACTGAAGAAGTTGAATCGATGGGAAATAATGATGGAGTAAATTCGCAAAGTGGAAAGTCTCCAGAAAAACAAAAAGTTTGTTCGGATGTGGAATTGCAAGGGAATGCAGGTGAAACAGATTCACAAGTTTCTGAAAAAATGCTGACTGAAGATTACGTGAGTTCTTCGCAAGATAAACAAAAAACTTTGAAAGAACGAAGAAATAATTGGTATTCAAAATTTGAAGAATACGCCAAGTCGGCGAGTAATAAAGCTAGAGAACACTCAGAAGCGGAATCTTTCTTGGATGAAGTAAAAGAACATGGAAATTTGATGACTGCAGAAAACTTGGACTCTTCGCAAGATCAGGATGGAGAAAATGCTGTAAACGAAAAGGTTTTGAAGGAACAAAATGTTGATTCTGTGAGAAATGAAGATAAAAATCCTTCGCAGAAAACCAAAGTTCCTGAAAATGCGAATAAACCAAAAACTTTGAGGGAACAAAAGGTTAGTCTCAGTCAGGCAAACGAAGATAATGAAGACTCAGAAGACGAAAATTTTTCGCAGAAAACAAAAGCGTCTGAAAAATTGATTAAATGCAAGACTTTGAGGAAACAACAAACTTATTCGGATTCGGAACCTGAAGAAAAAGCTAATTCTGTGAGAAATCAAGATGAAAATTCTTCGCAGAAAACAAGAGTTCCGAAAAATGCGAATAAACAAAAAATTTTGAAGAAACAAAAGCTTAGTCTCAGTCAGGCAAACGAAGATAATGAAAATTCAGAAGACGACAATTATTGGGAGGAAACAAAAGTATCAGAAAAGTTGGTTAAACACAAGACTTTGAGGAAACAACAAATTTATTCGGATTCGGAAACCGAAGAAAAAGCTGATTATGCCAGAAATCAAGATAAAAATTCTTCGCAGAAACCAAAAGTTCCTAAAAATTCGAGCAAACAAAAAACTTTAAAGGAACAAAAAGTTGATTCCGATTCAGAGTCTGAAGAAAATTTTGAGTTGACAGCAGACAAAGATGACAAAGATTCAGAAGACGAAAATTCTTTGGAGGAAACAAAAGCATCGGAAAATTTGGTGACTCGAGAATATGTGGCTTCGTCACAAGATCAAGATGCACAAAATATAGCGACCCTAAAGGCTAAAGAACGAAAACTAAGTTTGAATTCGAAACCTGAAGAAAAAGTTGAGCTTGAGGGAAATGAAGATGAAGATTCCTCGCAGGAAATGAAAGTCGCTGAAAATACAAATAACAGAAAAACCTTGAAGGACAAAAAGGACCATCCTGATTCAAAATCAGAAGAAAAAGAGGCTGCTGGAGTTGATAATTCGTCTGAGAAAAGTTTGGAAGATGGAGCTGAAGAACTGGATATAAGTGATATGCCATTGATGACAGAAGACGAAAAAAAGAACTCCATCTACTACACAGAGTCACAAATTGACAATTTAGACACTCAATTTGACGAAAACAAAAAAGATGAGGATTCCGAACAAAGCGAATTAGCCGATGAAACTCAAGCTGATTCACTCGACAGATCTTTCACCTGCTCAAACATCAAGACACAAGTTCAAAAAACTGGCCATTCTGATAAAAAGGACAATAAAGACAATAGCAATGATTTTTCTTATGTCTTGAATTCACAACCAACTGGAAAACAAGTGCCTCAAACTACTGCAGACGAAAAAATTCCAATTCCTGACACGCAATCTACGCAAAAAAACAATTGGCCAGAGATGGAGGCTGGTTCCGAGGACGAAGATAATGTGGTTCCAGAAACCCAAGGAATACAGGAAGAAAGCGATAGTCCAGATGAAATTCCAAATACTGCAGAAAATGAAATTTCACCGCCAGAAAAAGGCCCGAAAATTTTGAAATACGAAGTTGTGAATCAACTTTACAAAATTCAAAAAAATGAGGAGAGACCTGTGCCATCGGACGAACAAAGTTTGGACGAGGGATTCGGAAAAAGCGAATCGCCATCTTCCAGCTGCACGAGAGAAAAAAAACATGATTTGGAGGATTTGGAGGATTTATCGAGAGACAGAGAAGAAGAGGAAACAATGGAAAACAAGGGATACATCACGTCTCGTTGCGATTATGGCGGTGAATCTGAAAATGGTGAAAATAACGAGGAAAAAGAAGCCAAGAAATCGAAAAAAAAGAAAAAATCTCGTAAGGAGTCAGAAAGTGAAAATGATAATAAAAAGTCGAAGAAGAAGAAAAAGAAAGACAAACTTGATGAGATACCAAGCACGTCCAGGGAAGAAAAGTCAAAAAAGAAGAAAAAGAAGAAGAGAGATGATTTTGAAGCAAAGGAAAGGAAGGTTTCGAGTGACGAAGAGTTGGTTCAGCCGAAGAAAAAGATGAAGATAAAGATAGATCGATTTGAATCGGAGGAAGAAGAGGAAATTCAGAATGAGGAGTCAAAGAAATCAAAGAAAAAGAAAGATCGAGAATCAGTTGACCTGTTATGGGTATCAAAGGAAAATGAAGAAAGCATTCAATTGACTCTCGATGAAACGGGTAGGAACGACGAAGACAGCTCAAGAAACTCATCGCCTCACAAGAAAAAATCCAAAAAAGCGAAGAAAGTTGAAAACATTGAAATAAAAGAGGAAGATGGAGAAGATCAAGTTGACAACGATAACCTCGCTTTGGAGGAACAAGAACAAAACGTTCACGAAGAAGATGATTTGCTGCCTGCTGAAAGTTTGAAACCGATGAAAAGGCTTGATTTGTTTTCGCAGAATTTAGATAGCGAGGATAGTGATTTTCCAGTGGTTTCACAACCAAAACCGAAAGAAAAGAAATCTAAGAAAAAAAGGAAAAACTCTGTCATTGAAGAAGAAGAACCGGCAAAAATTGAAAAAATGGATTTAAACGAAAGCAGCGATGAAAAAAAAAAGGTTCACAAAAGTAAAAAACACAAATCAAGCGAAGAAACTGAAGTTGAGACTCACGAAAAAAAATCAAAAGAACAAAAGAAAAGTAAAAAAGATACCATCAAAACCTGCAATATTCCTGATTCTGAATTGGAAGATAAACCTGCTGAAGAAACTGAAGAAGTTGTATCCGAAGAAAAAAAATCGAAGAAACAGAAGAAAAGTAAAAAAGACCCCATCGAAACCTATAATGTTCTTGACTCTGAATTGGAAGATGAGAAATTTAGAAAGAAGAAGAAGAAAACCCTCGAAGAAAATTTAGAAACTGAAATTCCGCATGAGGATCAAAGTCGTCCTGAAAAACCACAAGGTTTCTTTTCTCAACACGACAGTGGTAGCGAAAATGAAGACGGAAAAGAAGAATTGAAAGCACCTGAAAGTACTGAACCTGAAAAGAAGAAAAAATCCAAAAAAAGGAAGCATCAAGATGAAGAACCAACTGCGGAAAATCGAAGAACATCAATTTTGAGTGGATCCATGGGAAAAGTGGAAAAATCCCCCAAGAAAAGTGAGAAATCGAAGGAAAAAGATTCGAAACAGAAATTGGATGTCAGCGTGGGTTTCAATAGCGAAGAAGATGGTCAAACTCCCTTGGCTCATTCGACGTGTATAGTGGTGAATTCCAAACCCGAAGATGAAAAGGCAAAAACACAATCCAAACCAAAAATGAAAAAGTTACATATATCGACTTCAGATGTCGTGGATTTAGAATTGATGAAGCCAGCAATGTCAGAGGAAAAAAAAGCCAGTCCAGAAAAAAAGAAGAAAAAAATGTCAAAGGCGAGTTGAAATTATATATTTTTTATTTTATTTTATTTTTTTTTTTGTGTGGGTTTTATAGTTTTTTCGTTGTCTCGTTTCAGATTTTGGATTTGGTGGAACGAGACAAGCTCATCGAAGACGAGAGAAAATGCTCGTTTTTTATGCAGAATATTGAACCTGCTGAAGATGAAGTTTATGTTTTGCAAATGCCCCAAAAGGTAAAGTAAACTTCTTTTTTGCAGATTTCCTGAATGTTTTTGAAAATAGGACTGAATTTTATGTTGTTTTTCAGATCGTCAACAAGGATTTGGTTGGCAAGAAAATAACGATCGATGGCAAAAAAAGGATAATTCAGGTCGACAAAATTCAGTATAAAACTAGTAATCAATTGGCATCTACGGAGTTTCCTTGTGCTTCAAAACTCAGCACAAGACACAAAAAATTTGCTATGAGTATGTTTCAAATAAATTTTTATAAAAAAAGTTTGATTTTTTTTCACAAAAACTTACATCGATAAAATTTCTCAAAATAAAATTGTTTACAGCAATCATCAAACCAGTCGCCAACATTGTATTCAAAGAAAAATTGTTAACTGCAGATACCCAGAAAACTCCAACGTCGACTGAGTTAAAACCTCCTAAACAAAAATCTACGAAGAATCCAGACAACAAAATCAAGAAACAGAAAGTTGAAAATATTCCCTATCCCGAAGAATCAGAAGATGATTTTATACAGACAAAAATTGTAACGATGAAAAAAACACACAAAATTGCCTCAAAACTCAAACCAGAGGATTTCACCAAAAAAGAAAAGGCCAAATCTCCAAAAGTAAAAACAGTTCACGTTCATTAAAGTCAAGTTCAAAAAATGTAAAAAGAAAATAGATTTGTTCGGCATTTCTTTCTTAACAAAATTTATATCAAATGCATTAGAGACGTTGAATGTAAATATTCATGTTTTTAAATAAGTTCCTTACCGTACAAATGAGTTACTTCAATACTGTAAGAGTGTTCTTGAAATATATTTTGTACCGTATGTAAAAGGTTTTTGTTATTATCCAGGGTTGCGAAAAGTTTCTAAAAATCAAAATCTTGCTTCTTGGATATCTAAAATTTTATTCTCAATATTAGTAAAGTAGTTCCATAACAACTGACAAATCATTGATTACATTTATTTGAAATCCCATACTGAGAGCGTTACAATGAGCTCATATACATATTCGACCCGTTTATTTGTAGAACTCGTGTTCCGATTCGTCTTTCTTAATATTGTTTTTGTAGCCTTTTTCGAAATCTTTTGCCAAAACGATGTAACGATTCTCGCGAACAGCGTGCATTCCAGCTTCTTGACAAATAGCGTTTATGTCAGCCCCAGAAATTCTGTCCGGTCTAGCGACGTAATCCTCCAAATCGACTTCTTCACTAAGATTCATTTTCGCAGTGATGGTTGTGAAAATAAGTCTTTTTTGTCGACGATCCGGCAGTGGGAATTCGATTTTACGATCCAATCTTCCAGGACGCAACAACGCCGGATCCAAAGTATCAGCGCTGAAAATTGTAAAATTTTTCCAATACAGTGGTGACTTGGAGCATTTTCAATTATTACACAGTTCAACGACATTTGCCTTTCGGAAAAATGTACGGTGAATTTTTGCAAAAATGGAAACCTTGGGTCATTAATGAACAATGAATTGAATAAGAATGAAATAAAAAATAAATTCCTCATGTTAAGTACATCAATATGGTATTTTTCTTTTCTGAAATAAGAAGTATTTGAAGGGTTTTAAACTAAAATTTTCTAAACAACGTAAATTTTGACATATCAACAATTTTTCTATATTTTTCCTCTTTCGTAATGTTCATAAATTCACATGGAAAACTCGAAAATAATTCATATAATTCTCCAATTCACTGAACTTGAATTTTTTTGTAAAACTGTATTATTTTTTTATACTGTACCGATTGGTTGCCATGATAACTTTGACGTTGGTGGTCTGATCGAAACCGTCCATTTGATTCAGTAATTCCAGAAGAATTCGTTGGACTTCACGATCCGCTCCAGTTTGAGCATCAAAACGTTTGGTAGCGATAGCGTCGATTTCGTCAACGAATATGATAGCTGGAGAATTTTCCTTGGCCAGGCGGAAGACGTCTCGGACCATCCTAGGGCCTTCTCCCAGATACTTTTGCACGAATTCCGATCCAACAACGCGAATGAAAGCCGCTTTAATGATAAAAAAAAGTTCTTTAAGTTTTTTTTTATGTTATTTAGATTGTGCTTTTTCTGTGAAACATGCAGAATTAAAAAATTTTAATTACTTGAAAAGGACGAGTTTTTATTTATTAACGTACCAGTGGTATGCCGGGCAACAGCTTTTGCCAACATAGTTTTGCCACATCCAGGCGGCCCATACATCAAAACTCCTCTTGGTGGGTCGATTCCAATCTGTTTGTACAACTCAAAGTGAGTCAACGGTAACTCCACAGCTTCCCTAATCTCCTGCTTTTGCATGTCCATTCCTCCGATGTCGCTGTACTGAATGTCTGGTTTCTCATCTAAATAAATCATATTAAAAATAGGTAATTAAAAAACTCAAAAGGCTCAATCTTTTAATTAGGAAGTTGTACCATTTTTTTACTGCTGATATATTTAGTTTTTCAAAAAAAATTTTACACCTGTTTTTTTTTGTCATATCTCAAAAATTGACGAAAAATTATAAAATCAGGAAATTTGGGAATTTGTACTTGTCAAATCCATGTTTTCACTAGTGAACAATAGATATTTATGCTACAAGGGAGAAAGAGAATGATTCTAACGAGTGCGAAGTTAGGCACGAGCGGCAGCGAGTGCCCAAACGCACGAGTTGGAATCATTCTCTTTCTCCCATGTAACATACAATATTTTTTC
>JAPYZL010027128.1:0-11586 GCA_030522825.1 Platygaster orseoliae | reverse complement strand
GGGACTTCAAGATTCGGGGATTCCTCTTTTCGGTCTCTCGATATTCGGTCAAATGACCCTTTCGGGGATTTATTTTTTCGGGGCAATGGTGGCGTCTCCGCGATACCTAATCTAACATGACAGCAACTTGTGTTGATTGTGTTAGTAGTTCACGCAAATGCACGTACACGACGTACACACTCTTACAGTTCGCCATTTTTCAGGTCGTGGCCAGTCTCTCTATTTTGAGGGTCTCTAATTGAAATTAAGCAGTTAAAACTTTTTACTCTTGGTACTTCCATCTTGTTATTTCGATACTGCGAGATTTCCTGATTTTTCGTATAAAAGTTTTTTAAATTTCTGGTTGAAATATTATGTCGTTATAAATATGACAACTGCAAAATTAATGAAAAATTTTTTTCATTAGAAAAAATTTGACCCAGTGAATTTCAATTTTAAGTAGTCAACTTAGACTAGTTCTATTATGATATTCATTAATTTCATAGTCGTGATAGCAAAATTTTTCACATTAGCAATTCACGAAATTAAATTAAAAAAAAAAAAAAACAAAAAAGAAACAGAAGTTTATGGTACTCGAATTTCTAGGTTTTCGAATAGTAGGATTTTTTTTGATTGTTTGGAATGAATTATTTTCTAGTTATAAAATTTTTCAAAGTTATTTATATAACACTTCTATTTATTGAACTTCGATAATTTTTGGTTTTCATCGATTTTTTGTAATTTCCTCATTTAATACAATTTTTTTTAACATCGTTTAACATTAAAGTTTAAATTCCCAAATTTTATTTTTAATATTTTATAAATTCGTAATGTTCATATCGTTTTGATTACAGATTTAAAAAATGAATGAATGAATAAATGACTGGATTTCTAAATGTGAATTAATTGAATAAGAAAACAAATAAATTCAAACAAAGACTAAGAAATCAATTCACGAATAGATGAGTCAGAAACTAAGTACATTAACAAATAAATGAAAAAAACATACAAATTCTTTATTAAATAGGTAAGTAAATGAATTAATCGATGAACAAACAATAAATAAAAAAAATGTAATGAAATAATTATTATGTAGGAAACAAACTATTGAACATTAAATTATTTTATCAAGTACTCAACTCTTATTAATAAATTTTATTGTAAATTTCAGAATGTGAAACTTCCACAATAAAGTTCCCTTAGATTTTTCATTTCATTTTCTAGTTTTGTAATTTTTCAAAGTTATTTACATAAGACTTTTGTTCATTATACTTTGATCATTTTTTATTTCCATTGAGTTTTTGTGATTTCCACGTTTAATACAATTTCTTTCATCATCTATTACTAGTTAGGTTTACATTTAAAAATTTCATTTTCACCCCGAAATTATCCTTCATTCTTTCAATTTTATAAATTTACAATGTTCATATGGTTCTGATTAATAATTTCAAAAAAAAAAAAAAAAATGAATGAAGCAATGAACAAATTTCTCAATGTGATTGAATTGAAGAAGAAAACAAATAAGTTCATACAAATACAAATAAATAAATTCATGAATAGATGAGTGAGAAACTAAGTACATTAACAAAAAAACACAAAAATTCTTTATTAAATAGGTAAATAAATGAATTAAGCGATAAACAAACAATAAATAATAAGGAATTGAGTAAAATATGTACTTCCTAGGTCAGAAAAAACCATCAAAACATTAATTACTTTATAAAGTATTCAACTCTCATCAACAAATCTTGTTATTAATTTCAGAGTCTGAAACTTCCACAATAATGTTTCCTTAGCTTTTTCACTTCACTTTCATTCACATTTCACTTTTCATTGTGAAATATTCTAATTAAAAACTAAACAAAATTCTTCAAAAAATTTTTTAAAAATAGCTCTATTCCAAGTTCATTCTTGATTTGATGAGTAAAAAAATAATAAAATCCTTACTCACTTTTTTTCAGAATAAATCGGTTTGATATGTTCAGTTTTATTTATCGGGTTCTTGAGATGAAACAAAACTGCACCAGAATGGTTGACATATTTGTAATTATCTATGAGTACAATTTGTTGATTAGGACCATTAACATGAGGATAGCCAGGAGATATACCCATTGCGGCAGTAGTATAATTGTTCCTCAGACTAAAAAATAATAATCATTACTGGAATAATGTTATCTGTCATTATCAATCATAATACTCATATGAAATATGCACTTACTCGAAGTTTAGCAAACAATGCGTGGTTGACAACAACCAATGCTTATTGAGGATAGTTGCAGAACATCGATATTGGCTTCCTACGTATATCGCGGCTTCCCATGGTAAAATCCAAGTTTTTTCACCAGTATTATGATTTAAGGAATACAGTGATTTCACTTTCAATTGCTGTCTGTCTTTGCATGAAATGTAAAAACCGTCACATGCGTTTTCAGCGTTTTTAGTAGGTTTTAGATACTTCCTGTGGAATTTTTCATTTTCGTTGCGTTGGGTGACGACTTTGACGTCGAGTTTTTTGTTATAGATTTTTCGGATTTTAACTTTGTCCACATCTCTGTAAAAGTGAATGATAGAAATTGCGTTGTAGTACATGAAAAATGAAATGGAAGTATTTGTAGTATTAGATGTAATTGTAGATTTAATATTATATATATTGTTTCAAATTAATCAATATATTGTTTCAAATTTTGCATATGCAGAAATTATATTTTTTTTTACATCTTTAAATTTTAGTAAACGGTATTCATGACTGATTTGTGAGAAATATCTATTTCGAAAAATGGAAATAAATTTTCCTATTAATTGGAAGTATTTGAAAATTTTAAACAACTTATTATAATTTGTCAGAACCGACATGTTGAATAAATAAACATTTTTGTCAAGTATATAAATTAATTTTATCATTTTTTATTTTAATACATGTTTTTCATGTTATTCTTCAAAATTTTCATAAAAAAAACTTTTTCATAAAGTTACATTGAAGAAACTTTTAGAAAAAAATTTTTGTTATAACCCTCAATTTTTTGCAGAAATAATGTTTATACAAATACTTTTTTATAAAATGTTGCAAAAACGACTTTTTTATGAAAATTAATTAAAAAAAAAACTATACAAATTGAAAATTAATTATAAGGTTGGAAAAATTTGAAATAAAAATATCAAATTTCATAAAAAACATTCGGGCCTTGAATATTTTTTTACAGAAAATGTACAGTTTTGTACAAAACTGTTTTTTTTTTATTAAAAAAACTTTTTTATAAAGTTTTTATAAGGTCACTCTGTAAAAAAATTTTTTTTATTAAAAGTTTATAAGATTGCCTTTATCAAAAACGGAATTCTTATAAAAAATTCTGATTCTTATAAAAATTTTGCTTTTTTTATAAAAATCAATCACTAGGACAGATTGGAAAATTATTTATGAAATTATCAAAGTTTATGAAAAATGTAAGGTGCCCAAATATTTTTTTATCAAAAATTTACAATTTTTCTAAAAACTCTTTTTTTTATAAGAAAAAACTTTTTTTAAGAATTTTATTAAGTCGACTTTGTAAAAAACGGAATTCTTATAAAAGTTTTTTGATTCTAAAAAAAATTTCACCTTCTTTTATAAAAATCAAAATCACTAGGAAAGATTGAAAATTTTTTTTCAAAATATCAAAGTTTATAAAAAATGTACGGTGGTTAAATATTAAAAAAAAAAGATTAAAATTTTTTTTATATAACTGTCTCTTTTTTTCATGAGAGAAAATTTTTTTATTATAATTTTATACGGTTGACTTTATCAAAAAAGAGAAACCCTTATAAAAAAACTTCTGATTCCTATAAAAATTTTGCCTTTTTTTTATAGAAATCGAATTCACTCCGGAAGTTCGGAAAATTTTTTATAAAAATATCATAGTTTATGAAAAATGTACGGCACTCAAATATTTTGTATAAAAAATTTACAATTTTTTATAAAACTGTCTCTTTTTTTTATAGGAAAAATATTTTTTTTTGAGAATTTCGGAACCCACATAAAAAATTTCTGATTCTTGTAAAATTTTTGCCTTTTTTTCTAAAAATCAAAAGCACCAAGGAAATCTACATCATTTTCGGAACATAAAGTACTAGTTTCTCTTTGCATATTGCAATCACATACCTGAAACCCAAGTGTTGGCAAATGATCTTCCCCCATGTAACTTGTGTGTTGACGTCCATTACACGTTCTTCACTAACGCAAGCAGTCTTCCATTCATTTTGAAATCGTTTAGCCACGATCCCTTCACTATTTGTAATAGGTTTTTTTCTGACATCGACGGAAACGTCTTTTCCATTTGTCAAAGCATCTTCAAAACAATTTTTGTCAACATGAATACAAAAATTCATGAATTTTGCACAGAAAAAGAAGAATTTGCTGTATCAGCAAAAAGATGTATTGAGGCAACAAAAAAATAAGCCACTGCTGCAAATAAAATTCGCTC
The DNA here is from genome assembly GCA_030522825.1 of Platygaster orseoliae. Classification (NCBI taxonomy): domain Eukaryota; kingdom Metazoa; phylum Arthropoda; class Insecta; order Hymenoptera; family Platygastridae; genus Platygaster; species Platygaster orseoliae. The sequence goes on along the minus strand of JAPYZL010027128.1, from coordinate 7,150 downwards.
TCTCAAGTTGTGTTGAAACAGCACATCTTTTTGCTGATACAGCAAATTCTTTTTCTTCTGTGCGAGGTTTAATGCATGTTTACCCACAACATTGATCTTCGTCCTCTCCATCTTTGCAGTCAGGTTCGCCATCGCACACTAGATTTTCGGAAATGCAAGTTCTGCTTTTGTAGCAGTAGAATTGATTCTCCCCACAAAACGCTATCGTAAAAATATTCATTTCTCACCATTATAGAATAAAATAACTTATAATAATTCAGTAAAATTATTTTACCGCAATCTTTTTCGTCTGAGAAATCATCACAATTAACGGTATGATCACAAATAAGATGTGGTTGAGTCTTAATCAAATAATCCTTGCACGAGCAGTGTGTTTCGTCAGTACCATCTTCACAGTGTAATTTTTTGTCGCATCTTTCACTCATAGGAATGCTTTGTGTCAAGCTGTAATGGAGTAAGTCTTCAATTCATTAAATTGATAAGAAAACTTGTTGATAGTATTATGATAAAAAAACATACATCTGGCAAATGAACAGAGAAGACGAGTTTGGGAGATTAGTAATATTACTGAAATAAAAACTTTCAGTCGTTGAAGGAAAGTCTGTTGTAACTTCCAAGGTCGTTGTATCTGATTGTTCTGTACTATTGCCATCTACTACTTCGTTTGCAACATAAAACACGATTATTTATCATATCCTGAACTTCTTCTGTTGATTAATGAAAGTGAAATGTTCTAATTTACTTGTTATTTCAGTTGTAGTTACATCAAGGTTCGCAACATCCGTCGTATTGTCGATAAAATCAATAATATTCGATGTTCCGTTCAATCCACAATTACTTTCATCGCTACCTTTCGGGCAATCTTTCACGCCATCGCAAATTTGTTTTTCATCCAAACAAATGTTTCCTTGTTCTACGCAGAACATTTTAAAACATTTTTTTGGTCTTGTTTGGCTTGGAAACTGATTTTGAGAGCCTGGTATAATATTATTTCATGTATTTTAGATCTATTTTAATTTTTTTTGAAAAAAAAAACTCACCTATAACTGAGTCGATCCATCCTATGAATCGAGCTGTTCTGGAATACACGCCTGTGTGATGAACATATGATAAAGTTTAGAAAAGTGGATCAAGCTATTGAAGTTAAAATAGAGTTTTTCAATTTCAAAAGTTTGTTTTGGAAAGAAGAAATGTGAGAAAATGATTTTTAATGAAAATATATCAGATTTTGTTTGTTACCTGGTTTATTTTTTTCGGCGCAACCGTCTCCATGGCTCACAATCCCAGGAAGATAGTAGATGTTTTGACTCTCCCTCCTAAATTTCAATATAAATTCTACACTACTTTCTCGATTTGAATTAGTATAAAACTAGACTCTTAAGAGAGAGCGTTTTTATTGGAACAGGTTATTTATTCATTAAAATTTAACTGAAAATACTCATTACTTGCAATACAAAGGGCCACCAGAGTCTCCATAACACGAATCTTTGCCACCTTCTGAGTGCCCTGCACATATGTTATAGTCTTTGGCATTTGATTGACCTGAGCATGGAGATATAGGAATTTCTACTTCTCGGAGGTTTTCAGACTCTGAAAACAGATTTACAATATAAGTATTATACTCATCTATTAATAAACAAAAGAGCTTTTTACAAGGAATTAATGGACATTATTTGATTCTATTGCTTCATTAATTGAAGTGAAACTTTTTAGTTCTCATTCGTACATTAAAATGTAGAAATTATGACGGTTGGGAAATATCACGAGAATTGACTTGCCCCTCGGAGGGGCTCTGCGAATTTGGTGAAGGAGAGGATACATTTTTCGGGGAAAGACTTCATTCCCAACAGTCAAGGCGCATTCCCAGCTCGTGGAACGCGTTCGGTTCCGGGGCCCATTAGACTGGGGCCGTGGAAATTTCCGAGAATCCGAGACCGATTCTTTGAAAATACCTTGGAACGGGACCAAATTCTCGGAAAAATCTTTGGAACGGCCCCGGAACCGAACGCGTTCCACGAGCTGGGAATGCGCCTTCACTTAACAAGATTTTTCTTCAGAAATCGCGGATTCTATTCCTCGAACTTGTGTAAACGTCGCCAGGCCCGGGTTCCACGTGTGGGCCTGAGCACTGATTGGCTCCCGAGCGGTCGCGCTGTGGGAGAGGGAGTAGGTGAGCGCGCAGAGAGCGGAGTCCACGAGGATTGCGTCACTTGGAGTCGGGGCCCGCAACGGAGCAGTAGCATCTTTTGAGTTGGCACAGGATTTCGTTTCTCGATCGTTCCCGGAGCTTCGATGGACGTCATGGAGTTCGCGGAGGTGCGTCCCGGGTGGATGGAGAGGATGGCCGGCTAGGGGACGAAAACGACGACGCGGGAGGACGCGGCGGCTCGGCCAGGATGGGGACATAGATGGTGAGACGGGGAAAGAGTAGGACCGTGGCGAGGGTGATTTTGTTTGTTCGGGTTTTCGAATCTCCTCGCTCGTGGTTTTTCTTCGATTTCATTTCGGTTTTATTTTTCAATAACGCGGGAAGAAGCTGAGGGGCTTTTTCCTCGTTACAAAATATATTATTTCGAAAAAATCGATTATTAATAATTAATAATAATAATTTTATGTTCAATTTTTTTGGACTCATTTTTTCAAATTGTGTCTCACGATTTGTCATTTCTTTTCATTTTTGAACTTGCCTTGTCCTTTTTCTGATGTTGTGCCCCAACCGGCTGTTACACATGGTGATCCAACTTTAGGTTCAGTTTTCCAGTAGTCACCACGTGGTAGACATATTGGTCGAATCCAATGATTGAATATTAGAGGTTTGTTAAGCAGAAGTAAAGCAGCGTCGTTTTTCAGTAAGTTATATTTCACGCCATTAGGAAACTTGATTTCTTTAACATAACGTACTTGCATTTGCGGTGGAGACGTTGTTCTTCGTAGCAACCCGGCTTTAACTGTTACTTTCATGTTATCATGGTACCTAATGAAGTAGCATCGATTGGTGTATAATTATTGTGATTTTTGCATTGTATAAGTTGATATTTATTTGTGAACTGTTATTTCCTTGGCAAAGTTTGTGCAGTTATAAAAACAAACGTGTATGGTAGTACAATGAATCATGAATTAAGAGATTTTTTTGTAAATAGCAGAAGAAGAAATTTTGTCGGTGAAGTCGTATGTAGAGATGGAATGCTGCATAAACTTCGCCAGGATTCCAAATCGTTATTTATCACTTTCTTTTTCTAACAACATAAATCCAATTTCAAAATTTGTCTTACAGTACAAAACAATGTGCAGCACTTAATATCCAAATATCACTGATAATGTTTCCACCACAAAGTATTCCAGGGTCAATCAGTATGGTCACTACAAAAGGCCAAGATGCTGGTAAACTTCGGCGTCCACCAACAATGCCAACTGCTGGACCATCTTCAGGACCCTGCATTGCATTCCTTTTTTTACTCTGCAACTGGACTGCTGTATTTACAATTGGAACCATTGGCGCAGCTGGTAACATTCCAGATGGCCGAATTCCACAAGCTATTTTGGGACACTTAACATAAACTACAGTGAAGCAGTTTTCCGTTGTTTCTGGTAATTGTTTATAATTTTCGACTACGAATGTCCCGGAGTAGTTTAGTTGTTTTGAGTTTACTTTCTTCACTGTGATTGTGCCTCTGTAAAAAATATATTTTGGTTGATCAGTTACTTAGATTTCAGAGTGCAATGGCGTATGTGTAAATTCAGATTGGGTACTGTAATGGCTAAAACATAATGTCCAATACATAGTACGTTATGTTGAATAAATTATAATATATAATGTCCAAAAAACATTGTGAAACCGAAATCTATCAATTTTGGGAAATATTGTTTACATATGACATGTTTGAGATATGTTTGTTGTAATTACAATAGTATCAGAAAGAAATTAAAAAAAACATATAAAATGCAAAACTATATCAACATTTTTTTGAATTATTGAAAAAAAATCAAATCAAGGAAAAAAATTTACAAATTGTAGTTCTTGGAAATTGTCATAATTTTTAACAGTATACAAAATTTGTAGAAATTTTCTGAAACCCAAAATTTTGATTGAATTTTTACAATTATATAACATCATTGTGCGAGAATCAATTTTTGATTTAAATAACTTTATGATGATATGAAAATGAAATATCGAAAAATACGATGTAAAAATCAATCAAATATTAGAATTTAGTTTAGCAGAATTATCAAAATTTTTAGAAAATACATAACACTTGTGAAAGTTATATTATCGACTAGATTTTTTTTAATTTTAAAAACTTTAGACTGTTTCCGTACGATGAAACATTTTTTGATATTTGAAAATTTATTTTATCAATTTGTTTATTTTAAAATTAAAAATTCGATATATTGGCAACATGTTCTCATTTCTTGAAATTTCCTATAAATTTCCTAGAATTTCAACAAATCATCTACAACTTTCATTGAAAAATGATAGAAATTCAATGTTCTATTCAGGTAATTTACTGAATTTGTCTCATTTTATTCTTGGGTTTCCATAAAGTCTTTTAAGTATTTAAAAAAATTCAAACCATTTTCAATTAATTTTTTTATCTCTTAGAAATTTCCCGAAATGTAATTAAAAAAGTTTTTTCAACAAAAATTCACGTTAATTCAGTTTTTTTTTGCTGAAAATCAACGTATTTTATCATTTTTAAATATACTCATAAAAGCTATCAATTTTTGGCTACATATTTCAATTTTTTTCCCCTATAAATTTCCTAGAATTTACTCAAGTCGTATATAATTTCCATTCAAAATTAATAGAAATTCAATTTTCTTTGCGAGTAACTTACAGAATTTGTCTCATTTTTTTCTTGGGTTTCCATAAAGTGTTATAAGTATTTTAAAAAACTCGTAACCATTTTAAATTAATTGTTTTATGTTTCAAAAACTTTCCGAAACGTCATTGAAAATTTTTTTCTACAAAAATTCACGTTAATTCAGTTTTCTTTGCTGGAAATCAACGTATTTCATCAATTTTCAAATATACTCATAAAAGTTATCAATTTTTGGCTACATATTTTAATTTTTTTTCCCTACGAATTTCCAAGAATTTTCTCAAGTCGTATAATTATAATTTTCATTCAAAATTAATGAAAATTCAGTTTTCTTCACGAGTAATTTACAGAATTTGTCTAATTTTATATCGGGTTTCCATAAAGTGTTATAAGTATTTTAAAAAATTCGTAACCATTTTCAATCAATCTTTTTATTTCTTAAAAACTTTCCAAAATGCCATTAAAAATTTTTTTCCACAAAAATTAACGTTAATTGAGTTTTCTTTGCTGAAAATCTACGTACTTCATCAATTTTCAAATATACTCATAAAAGTTTTCAAATTTTGGCTATAAATTAAAATTTTTTTTTCCGACAAATTTCCTAGAATTTTTTCAAGTCGTATATAGTTTGCATTCAAAATTAATGGAAATTTAATTTTCTTCGCGAATAATTTACGGAATTTGTCTCATTTTATTCTTGGGTTTTCATAAAGTCTTAAAAGCAACTTAAGAAATTCGTAACCATTTTCAATAAATTTACTTATTTCGTAGAAATTTTCCAAAATGAAATAAAAAATTTTTTTCAACAAAAATTCACGTTAATTAAGTTTTCTTTGCTGAAAATCAACGTATTTCATCAATTTTCAAATATATTCATAAATTTTATCAAATTTTGGCCACATATTCTCATTTTTTTTTAATTTCCTATAAGTTTCCTAGAATTTTCCTAAGTCATACATAATTTCCATTAAAAATTAATAGACATTCAATTTTCTTTGCGAGTAATTTATGGAATTTGTCTCATTTAATTCTGGGATTTCCATAAAATGTTATGAGTATTTAAAAAATTTTTTATCCATTTTGAATTAATTTTTTTTGTTTCTAAGAAATCTTCCAAAACTTCATTTCAAAAAAAAAAATCGGTATTAACAAATTTTTCATGATGTAGAAAAAGTTTATTATCATAATCTAAAATTCAACAAATTATTTAAATTTTAAAGAATTTACAACAATCTGGAGAATTTCTTAAGGGGGAGCCTCCTATAGATTGAGGTTTACGCGCCTCAAATATGTCCGTGGATTGAAAAAAAACTATCCATTTAAGATATTTCAATTTTTGAACAATTATTTTTCTTTATTTATTCTAATTACAAAAAAAAAAAATTTTTTTGGAAAATCTTGCTTCGATCTAGAGATATGGGCTGCCAAAGTTGACCGTGCATTTTTCACCGGCGTGCACGATAGCCTTAAAACTTCTCAACCGATTCTGATGATTTTTTTATTAAATTCAAGTGCATTAAATTTCTCATGGACTGACGTTCTTCGAATTGTTAAAAAAAATTTTTTTATTACAATCTTCATTAACAGTATAGGAAAAAAAATTGATTTTTCACAAAAGTTCTATAAAAAAAACAAAAAAAAAATTTTCCCATAAAACAAAGACGTCAGCCCATTAAGGACCTAATCATTAACAAATATTGTTAAACATTTTGGTCCTAGAATCATTTTTGGAGGCTCCAGAGTGCACGTCGTTTGCCTCTCCGAAAAATACACGGTCAACTTTGGCAGCCCAAATCTCGAGATCGAAACAAGATTTTCCAATAAAATTTTTTCTTGTAATAAGAATAAATAAAGAAGAATAATCGCTCAAAAATTCAAATATCTCAGATTGATAGTTTTTTTTTAATCCCCGGACAAATTTGAGGCACGAAAACCCCAATCTATAGGAGGCTCTCCCCGTAATGCTTTTCATTTTCATTATATTTTAACAATAATCATTGAAAAAATTCATTGAAATTCCTGTAACTCATAATCACTTCTCGTAATTTTTCAATAATTTCAAGTTTTTTAATTTTTTTTCGTAAAATTAAAGAAAACCATACACTTTTCCAAAAAATATGATAATGATCAGAATATACACAATTTTTACTGTCTACTTATAAAATAATCGACTATTTAGAAAATTTTCATTTTATAAATTTCTTCTAAATTTTGAAATTTTAGACATAATAATTAGGGGAGAGTGGTCCTAAGTCGCCACCCCTGCGTTTCTCAGAGATGGCGTGGGTGTTAGCTCTACAATTTTGTAGAAGGACAGGTTGGTAGCCATG
>JAPYZL010027122.1:0-13693 GCA_030522825.1 Platygaster orseoliae | reverse complement strand
TAACACTTTTGATCAAATATAATTCGGTAACTGTCAAAAAATTATATTTATTTAAAAGTGTCATACGTTTGGGGCAAATATATATCTATTTCGCCATAACCAAATACACAATCTTAATAGTTAACATTTCTTCTCTCAGTGTAGGATGACCTATGATCATATTAAGAGAAAACAGCGTTTGTTTCCCTCGACTGAGGTCCGCTCGTCACAATATATAAAAAAAATATTATATAAAAATATATCGATTTTAACGAAAACTTGAAAATATATAATAACAAATGTCTAGTTCAATAAATATACAATATGACTTATGACAATTTTTCATAAAGTTCAAATTTGAGTTTGAAATTTTAGTTCTATACAAGTGGGATTCAAAAACTTTTTTTAAAAGTGGTGAGTTGTGTATTATAGAATTGTTATAGCAAAAAAATTATATTGTTTCTAAAAACATGTCAACAGAAAATAAAATATATATAAATATATACATAAAAAACAATTAATAAAAGAATCAGTAAATATAATTGTACGATTTGAATGAAAATCAATTTTGCGAATATACTGTTAAAACTGTTATAACAATTAGAAAATTGAATTTATTACTTAATCAACTTCCTCGCTTGAAATTTTTATAACTTTTACCATCCTCGAAAAGTTCGTTTTTCTATACTGTAGATTTGGATTGTCAATATTTTTCGATAATATTTTTTTTCTGATAAAAGAAATCAAAAAGAGTTCTATGACTCATCTACGTTGACGTTTATACATTTTTACTCTACTCGTAATTTTTATTCGTTGATTTATCTACCAAGTTTAGTTTTTAATTGTTATAAGAAAAAAGCCCATTTGAATTGAAATCAGTTTCTTCACCGATATACATCGATATTATTAAAAATATCGACAACCCTACCGTAGACGAGAAGTTTATCATTTATTTTCACTTTACGTTGCACAATTGAAATCCAGGTAAAACCACCTAATAAATGCAAGGGCTTTCTCTAAGTACTGTCAACTTCATCGTCAGTTTTAAAAAATGAATGAAAATTCATTTCTACTTAACTTCTTTTTAAAACCTACATATATTTACAAGTTATTATTCGGGAGTATTTCTCAAGTAGTTTTTGAGTTTTTTATTTTTATTTATTTTTTTTTTTTGATTAAAGAGTATTGTGAAACTTCATAATAAGTGATTATGTTTCCCATAATCGTTTGGAAAAAGAAAATTGTGACTGCAGGACGCACGCTTTACGTTTACAAAAAAGATATCCCTATCCCAGATAACATTGTTATTGCAAGCACGGCGTGATTGTAATTCCGCACGCATGAGCGCATATAGGCATCATATGCGTCGTCAATGGAGGCTCATATAACCAGCATGCATGAGGGAATTAAAAAATTTTGCTCATGTGCACTTCCTTATTAAAATTGTGAGATAGCTCCATTTTAGTGCATAATTATTTAGAAATTTAATCAATTGGAGCCAATATCAGTAATTAAGGAAAAGTAACATTCTCGCAATTGCATTTTTTTTATCACTTTATTATCAGATCTTGAAACCAGGAATTACACTTTTCTTTCGAAAGGATTCTTTCAATTGATGTATATACCAAAACACGTTCATTCAACATCTTATACATTTAACTATTAAAACTATTTACAATTTTCTTGAAATTCATTGAGATCGCTGAGACTTTCATCATTAATTTTTCAAGAAAAATCGAATACATCATCGAAAATAGAAGGTATGGAAAAAATAAAATAAATCAGGAAATTGCATGGAAAAAAACTAACATACATACAATATTGATTTATATGTATTATTTAAAAAAAATCGTTACTTTTTTTTGTGTTTCTTGAAAAAATGATTATTTTCAAGGAATAAAAATTGATGCAACTTCCCAATCATTTGAATTTGATTTTAATTAATTGTTTGTTTAGCTAAATTGAGAACGATTTTCAATAATTTTGGATTTTTTTCAATTAAATCTTGGACCGCGTTTGTTTCTGAGTTTTCGTCATCGTCACTCGATTCACCATATGGGGCATGGTTACTCCTGAAGAGAGTTCCCCAATTGCAGCAGCATTGTTTCTGTTCTCATCGGAATCATTGGAAAACTTTGGCGAGTTGCGTTTTTGGTTTTGTACAGTATATCTTGAGCTGCTTTTTTTTGGCCCCTTGTTTTGTGGTGCGGAAAACTTCAAAGATATCCACTTTGAATTGCAGTTTTGTTACTGAGGGCAATCCGCCATCCTGCGCTGACACTGAAATTTTAAAGATAATTTTTTCAACAGCTTGGCACATTCGTATTGACACACAATATTTTATAAATATTTCCAAAAATAGTCTCAGAATATACTTATGTTTAAGTTATGATTCCGGGTTATTTTCACGAATCCTCTGTCACGAATGGTCATTTTCACGAATGACCATTTTCACGAAAACTCATTTTCACGAAAGCTATTTTCACGAACGCCATTTTCACGAAAGCCATGTTCACAAAAAAACTTTTTACACAAGTAAAAAAAAACCCTAATTTATTGTAGTTTAGTAAATTTATTTTGAAAAAGTATAAGTTTGGTATATTTATTATAAAAAAATGTATGTAAAATCATCAAAATCAATGTAATTTCATCAAAAATTTACAATATTGCATGCAAGCATTCGCAAGTACACCAAAACGTTATCTTCCTCTATGCAAGTTACATAATTTCATTAAATTCGTAATTTAATTCAATTTATTTCATAATGTAATACATTTCAAATAATTTAATTCATATTATATCATTTTAAGGCTTTTGAAAAGGCTTTTGAAATGTCTTTTCGTGAAAATAACCTTTCATGAAAAAGGTCATTTGTGAAAATCGATGTCGTGAAAATGTCTTTCGTGAAAAGGGGTTTTCGTGAAAAAGGCCATTCGTGAAAATGTCCGTTCGTGAAAGAGGATTCGTGAAAGTGTCCGGATACCTTAAGTTATTGCCCATAGGGCCAATGATAAGAAAAATATAATATTTAACGAAAATATTTTGTGATATTCTGCAAGAATATTCTTGGGATATTCCGTTTAGCATTAGCCTTATGAGCAACTACTTGGACATTAGTATATTCTGAGAAAATTTTTAGAAATATTCATGGTACATTCCTAGAATTTTGTGTGTTAAAAGAGATATAATAAATTCCCTTACAAAGCAGAGCGTTGCAAATTTTTATTACATCAAATTTTTTGGTATTGGCGTCACCGCGCCAAGTACATTCGCAGACCAATTCATCCGTCATAACTGTTTTCAATGCTATGTTCAGGTATTCTCGCAAAGATGAACCGCCCAATTCTTTTAGGGTGTTGTACTGTAGAAAATGAATTCGATCGATTGGGGTATTCACTCGAGAAAAACATGTAGTTATGATAAATTTCATTTCATTTAAATCATTTATATTCGAAAATATTAAACCTTTAGAGAAATTCTGTAATATTTATCAGTGCAATACCTGTTGCAGTAATTGAAAACACGGATATCGTGTTACAAAAAATATAGGAAGAATTCAGCGAATTCATTTATTTCGGAACTTGATATTGGAAATTTCACATTTCATTCGCAGTTTATTATACTTATTACAGAATATCCTGGAGGGAACGTTTAAAGAAGTTATAAGAGTCATTCGTCAAACTTGAGAAAATGCCTCCTCTTTAATGGTTTTCCCTTTAAGTTTATTATTGTAGAAAATAAATCTTTTGCACAAACTGACATTCATAAATACCCGAATAACAAAATTTCTCTCCTCTATATAGGAGCTATATTGGCCTTCCAAGGTGGCAATATAGACCAGCAAGATATAGCCTATGTAGTGTGTCCATGGAAAACGTAACGCTCATCTATAAAGTGGCAACGTAGGCCATGCAATATAGAGTCAATACATAACAAATAATTTACAGACAGTATAGGCCACAAAGCATACAGACTATATAGGCCACAGAATATCGGTAATATATAGGCCAGCAAGATGTATCCTATATAGTGTGTACATGGGAAGCGTAACGCTTATCTATAAAGTGGCAATATTGGCCATGTAATATAGAGTCAATATTTAACAAATAATTTACAGACTATGTAGGCCACGTAATATAGGCAATATATAAGCCAGCAAGGCATAGACTATGTAGTGCGTACATAGGAAGTGTAATGTTTATCTGTAAAATGTCAATATAGGCCATGCAGTATAGAGTCAATACTTACTAAATAATTTACAAACAATATAGGCCACACAGCATTCAGACTTCATAGGTCACGACGCTGAAATAAATATAGTGGCTATAGTATAGGTCGTCTAATGTACATTTTATATAGGCATATACATACTTTATTTACAAATCATTAAAATTTCGTCATCAAAAATTACAAATGTCCGTTCAGACATATGCGGACTGAAACTATCATCGTCATCAATGATGTCAGTATCTATCTAGTTTACAATTCTGGTAATTTCAATTGAATATTTTGGTTAAACGCTGTTAAACGTTTTAATTTGGCAATGTTGGTCGGAGCTTTTTTTAATTCTTATTTTGCCCCTTTAATAACAAAAATTCAACCTTGGTAATTTTCATAATCCAACACGTGGCCTCGTTTGGGCTACGTGGTCACGTATGTAAAAAAAAAATAGAATTTAAATCATGAGTTCCAATAGTAATAGTATATTACATCACCAGGACGACAAAATCGTTTTTGACGAGTGTAAGGATTGTGGTCCTAGGCAAAACCGAGGACCATGATCACACGGGAAAGCGATTTTACGTCATTTAATGTACACGAGAAGAACAGAAATGCGTCGCAAGGATACTATGGAAGTAGTGAAATTATATTGTGAGATATTTATTATTCAAATATAATAATGAAATAGTAAGTGATAATAAAATAATTCATTAATTTACAAAGGAAATTTATTTTACAATTTAATAATATAATATTGCTCATTAAACAATATTGCATATAATAAATATAATAAACATATTTATTAGAGCGGCTCAACATCCCTGATTTTGTTTATTGCAAAAGTAAATCATAAAAAAAAACGCAGGAAGAGAGAGTATAAATAAATTCGACATTTATAGAGCAGTTTGTTTGTCATCAACGCGTCTTTTTTATTTTTCCTGCATAGAAGAAGATTTTACTGTAGAATAGGGTCAATGCTGAGCCAATGTTGAGCCAATGTTGAGCGAATGTACTTATTTTGTTAAAAAATAAAAATAACTGGAGATTAATCGGAATTAAAGGGAGTTAATGCGAGTTGACTGTATTTATTAGGAATTAAAGGGAGTTGATGGGAGTTCACGGTATTTAATAGGAGTTGACGGTTCTTGGGAGTTGTGGTTCACTGACAGTACAGCGGCTGCGGGGGCGGCGGCAAGTTTTTTTTATAATATAGGGATATACAGTGTGATTCCGGTACAACTTGGTTTTTGGATACTATACTTAAAAATTTTTTCTAATTTTCTGAGTTTGTAATTACTTAATTATTTTTTGTACATAAAATTGTACTGAATCAGGTACGAAAATTTCGTTAACATTTCCATCAAGAAGTTGAATGTGAATGAGAAAAAGCGAAAGAAATCCATTTTAATCTGGAACACGAACGTGCAATTTACACAACGCGACCGCAATTGAGATTTCACCGTTGACTTTCAACTGGAAAACGATTCTCATAATTGAGAATAGCAACATGAGAATTCTTTCGCGTACATAAAACTCAAAAAAAGGGAACTCTTCATAACTGGTTTTGCTTTATATTTATGAATTTTATCTTTTTTTCTGTGAAAATTACGAAAAATCTAGAATGTTAAACAAACAAAAAAATTATGTGAAAGTTACCTACTAAAATCTGAAAAAAAAATTCTTGAAACGTCTTAAGGCGAGGGGTTCACTTTCACCTTCGTGTCTCCCTTTCTCTGACGCGCTTTCTATTCTCTGCGTCTTTTTCGCACCTCAACAGCGATCCCCTCGCCTTAAAAACGACTTATCAAAATGATAAAAGTTTTTGAAAGATGAATTTATTTAAAAGTTCAAACCACTCTCAAAACTATTTATTATTTCATGAATAAATGCAAAAAAAAGAGTTGTGAATTCAAAAGTAAATTTAATTACAAACAACAACCAGGTAATCAATCAAAATTGGTAAGCTAATTGTAAGTTATATTAATTATTATTATATTTAATAATTATTTATCCACTAATTGTAATTCTTATTAATTAATAATATAAATTTTTACCTAAGTATAAATGAACAATGAATAATCATTTCTTCAATCAGATCAATCATTCAATATTCTAATGAGAAAATATGAAAATTAAATATTTCCATCGCTGGACTCCGAAATCTACAAAACCTGGGAAGTGGATACAAAATCGACAAACGTAGATCGAAAAAACTTGAGCAAAAAATTTTTCCAAAACTAATGGAAGACTAATAAGCGAATAATTTTAATCGCATTCCGATCCTCGTCTGAAAGTATATTAAGAATTACATAAATCCATGAAGGCAAATTAAATTTTTCCACTACTAACTAACGGATAATAATGGTTAAATTGTTGATTCCTTTAATTTATGTTTTTCCACTAAGTTCATACGCATGATTGATTTGATATTTATTTGCGAGGGAAACAGAAAATTTATTCATGATTAAGGGGGTCTTCTAGTTAAGCGCCTAAAAGTTTAGACTATTTTTGGGAATTAATTATGAGGAAACTGTATAAGATTTAATAATTGAATAATTTTTTGTACGTTATTTTTGTATATATTTAAACTTAAAAAATGAGAAATGCCTAACGCGTGTGGTCAATCCTGCTCCTTTGCGAAGTGTTAAAACTAGTACTAACGAAAATGTTCTAGACAACTTTGTGGTATGACATCTACCCCTATACAGTTATCTGAAATGAAAAAATGAAATTAAAGTATTATTAGTTTTGCGTTGGCTATGCTTTTTCGTGTACGATTTTTTTTATTTAAAAAATTTAAAATTTTACGGTCTTTGTGAAAAGTTAGATTTTCAACTACGTTTTTTGACCCGTTGGAGGGCGTAAAAATGGAACAAAACAAAATTTCAAAAATCGTACTCGTAAAAGCATAGAGGGGTTTTATGAAAAAGTGAAAAAAAATTGGTCAAATCCGATGAAAATTACTGATAGAAGTCTTACCACAAAGTTTAAAAAAGGTGATTTTTGGGAAAATGTGTTTAAAGATAAAGTATGGGGCAGACCGTAATTGGATAAGCTTACCAGTTAATCTGCAATATCAGAGCCGTAGAGCTGGCACGAGAATTTTATATTAAAACAATTAAAAAATACGCACACATTCGTACATATCGACGAAAAATCTAAAATCATTAGTTCATTCTTTACGTTTTCTCCGAGGACTGTGTTAGTAAATGGAAAGAGGACGGAGCGGTCGCGCTACGGGGAAATGCTTCGAAAACCTAAGAAGAAATGTGTTTTTCACGAAACCCTTCTTAAGGCGTATTCCCTTAAGGTGAATTTACACGCGTTCACGAAACAAGTCGGGTTTAGGGTAAACCCGACTCGTTTCGTGAACGCGTGTAAATTCACCTTCAGACCATATAGTACATGGACTGCTTGTCGGCCGCCATTTGTTCGTTGTACATAGGAGAAAGTAGTGTGACGTCAGAACAGGACGACGCCTAGCTTCTATATCTATATACATGCAATATATAGCATGACACCTAACCTGTATAAGTGCATAGGTATATGTGTAGGTGTGTGAAATGTGAACGTTTTGACATCACCATGTTCGACGAACCGACTTTCATTGCCTCTTATAGAGAAAGAGCAGTCCATGTACTATAATATTGTTATAATAAATAATTAAAAAAACAAGATCAAATCTTTACTAAGCCATCCAAAAAACCATAAAAAAGACTTAAACCTTGCAGAAATAGGTTTTTGCAATAAATAATTCAAATACATTCTTTAAATAGATCAATTTTACAAAATCAATGTCAAATATTTACTCAGCCACCAATAAAACCATAAAAAAAGAAAAATATCTTGCAAAATGAAATTTTTGCCATACTTTAATTTAATCTAAATTACTTAATTGAAGGTGCACTGAGCTTAACGCGATATCCGCGTGACTCCTCGCATCCTAGTAGGCAAGGGGGGGGATGACTAACGATGCTCGGCCGAGTAGCGGCGAAGATTTAATCCGAAACGAAATTTGGAAATCGCGATATCTCGGTTGCCTCTGGTCTTCTAAATTCATTGTCGGAAGCTTCGGAAATCATATTATAAAGGTTTCCTTAAAATCCAATAATTATTACCATTGTTTTTTTCAATGAAACTTGAAAAAAATTTGCTAATTTTTTTAGCTTATATGTCGCAACATTTTTATCAAACTGTTTTGCTCAGCATTAGCACTAATGATGTACGAATGTTTTCCACGAAAAATTATGTCAATCTGACCAGAGGCAACCGAAATATCGCGATTTCCAAATTTCGTTACGTATTAAATGATTTAATTTACATCTTCGCCGATACTCATACTCAGCCGAGCATCGCTAGTCATCCCCTACCTTGTCTATTGGGACGCTAGGAGTCACGCGGATATCGCGTTATGCTCGGTGCTCCTTCAATTTTTATGAACAATTATAACTTAATTTTTTTACACATGAGATTACATTTATATTATTTTTTAGGAAAAAAAAACATCAGCCTCAAAATCTTTTTTTGCTAACGCGTCTTCTTGGAACATCCAAATTAATAGACCATGACGCTATGTGATTTTTCATTTTATATTACAAAAAAAAAATTTTTTTCAGATTACTACAGTGGACGTGAAACAAAACGGAAGGTAAAACCTCAAGGCGTGTACAAAAATCCGAATATTTTCGGAATTTAAAAGAAAAAATTGTACGAGAACTCAAGCGCCTTAGAGAAACTCAGTGCGAACATTGCAAAAAGAAGTTTGCAACGAAAGATATGTTGGACAAGCATATTAGAGTACACAGCAGAAAATACCCTGTCGAGTGTGATTATTGCGAAAAAAAATATACAAGCAAAGGAATTTTAGTTCGACATATACGAATCCACACAGGAGAGAAACCTTACGAGTGCAGTTATTGTAAGAAAAGATATACTACAAAAAGTAACTTGAATGGGCATATTCTGACACACAAGAAAGAATCACCTTACTTGTGTAAAATTTGCGGTAAAGGATTTAAAAAGAAAATCTATCTCACTGAGCATACAAGAACTCACACTGGCGAAAGGCCTTATGTTTATGAGCAATGCAAAAGAAGATTTAAGAGAAATGGTCAGCTGACTCGTCATATGAAAACACACACGCCGGGAGAAAAACCATTTACGTGTAAACAATGCAATAGAAGTTTCACTGAAAAATACAACTTGGTTATTCATATGAAATTGCACACTGGAGACAAAGCGTACAAGTATAATCATTGTAACAAAAGATTTACATCATCAAACAGCCAAAAAAATCATGAAAATACGCATCTTGAAAAAAAACCGTACAAGTGCAATTTTTGCGAAAAAAGATATGCATCAAAAAAGAGCCCAAAATTTCATGAACTTGGGCATACTAAATAAATCCTTTACGATGTAGATATTATGAAAAAAAATTTGCTCATTTAGGATAAAAAAAAGGCACGAACAGAATAATGTCCTCATAATGAAAAGCAGATTGCCTGAATTATGCGTAAAACATTTTTTATTTTGTCGAGCAATCAAAACGCATATACACGTGTACATTCGAGGAAACAGTTATACACTATCGAAGATAGTGAGTAAATATTCTGCAATCAAAAACTAAAAATCAACGAATTAATGATTTTTGGTAAAGTTTAGTATAATTTTAAAAAACACGCACGAAACTGCGATGATACAAAAAAATCCGTAATTTCCACGATTGAACCTTATTTTCCAAAACTTCATTGCGATTTCAATTTTTCTATTTTCGACAGAATTATACATAACTATTTCTCTCACGTGATTGTATCGATTTATCTTTTACCGAATAACTTATATTTCATCTAGTCATCAAACTGTTATTGCTTAATCACTTAGTTTTTTTCCATAAATAATCGTAGTAACTTTTTTCTTTTTCTTTCGACACCTGTTGTTATTGGCAATATTTGTCATTTGGTTCAACGAAGACTATCGGTTTTTGTCAAAGTATTTGTTAATCAAAACAAACTTTTTTTTTCAGAAATCAACCTTGGCAGTAAATTTTCACTCTGGTGAAGGGATTAATATATTCTCCAGCAACGCTTTTACATAAGGATATCGTCAAAATCACGTGGTGTCAATTAAAAACTTTGTCATGATGAATTTTTCTCAAATACATGTAAAGAATGTATAAGGCTCAACGACCTTTTATAAGTCGGATATTTGTGAAAAATAATAAAATAAAACAACATTTCATGACCGTATGCCAATTTCCACAAAATTTTTCGATAGTACATAACAAAAATTCTGCGCGAATTTGAGCATTCTAAAACCCCTAAAACATACAAGTGCTATCAAACAAAATTACTACCGCAAACAAATGCACATAGTGCATTGTACACAATATTTTTTGTTTCTAAAGAGCCGCACCTTATCCGAAAAATATCACTTTTAGCAACAACCCTTTTCTGTCACTTGGGTTTGTTTTCCTCGAGTTCACACGCGTGGCTTCCCGGATTTTTCCTATTGTCGCGAAGTCGGCGCTTTTCATTTTTTCATGCATTATCCGTTGTTTCGGGCATAAGGGAATATCGGAAACGAGGGAATTAATACGCCGTCGTAATGACGGAACGTCGATGGCTTTCGGAAATCAAAAAACCTTTTTTTACCAAAGGCCGAGTTTTGACGCGCTGCTCGCGTTGACAGTGGACTTTTGCGTTCGCAAAATCCTCTAAGGCTATCGCTAAAAAGATATTGTATCTTTGCTCTCGAGTTCACAAAGGATTTCTACCGACATCGATAACTTTCCGTACATACCGTCTAATGAAAAGTCTAATCCTAAATTTGTTTCTTAGACTTTTAGAGTATCATAAATCTTTTGAATTATCATGATAGCCGTATCTGCATTCCATATTATAATATACATATATAACAAAATTTTTCCTGCCTTTACTTTAAGATAGTACTTCCCCAACTGTCGGAATAGAAAGTTTTTCACCAGTTTTTCACTGACATTTTGCAAGGGACTGTCCTCACGCACGCTCAATCGCGCACACATACAACCACATACATCTTGATACAGCTCTAATGTCAAAAACTTTCGAACTTTGGTGTCGAATATCTTGTAAACGGAAAACAAGAATTGATTGAAATTTTTACAGTAACTGTCTTTTTATATCAACAATGAAATATCAGTTTTTCGTCGAGATCATAAGAGCGGTTTGTTTTATATATAGTTTAAGATACATTTTCCGAAAGATTCCCTATACTTTGCGTGTTAAAGTTCTTGATTTTTACATCGAAAATCTCCGGAACTAAAAACAAGAAAGGCTTGAAACTTTAGGAAATCATCAGGGATATACTTCTTTGCATTATATTGAAATTTCAAGAAATTCTTAAGAAAGTCGCCTGAGGGAAGTACTACCTTAAAATCTATTACTATTTAACTATTGTATGCTCAGAATTTTTCCCCGAAACAAAATTTTTTTACAATAAGTGTTTCATTTATTTTATTTATAGCAATATGATCATTAATCAATATTTTTGCAATTCTGAATTTCAATCATTTTCCAAAAACATGTAAAATAAAATAAAATAAAAATAAATTTGTTAGGTTCAAAAACAGGAGAAATTGAGAATTATCGACTGAGAGAAAACGAAGTAACTTATACTATAAATTTTGGAAACGCTACCCCATTCTAGTGAAATATACAATATTATATTTATTCTTCTTATATTATTTACTGCCAGATAGAAATTTTCATTCGTTCTAGATGTGATTCCGAGTTTTTTAGAATCCCGAAACGTTTGGGAATTCCGAAAAGTTCATAAATTCCGAGAGGTATAGGAATCTTGAAAATTTTTGAAATCCCGAAAAATTTAGGAATTCAAAAAGATCGAGAATCCCCAAGAATCTTAATATAATATTCCGAAAATTTTGAAAATCTAGTAAATGTCAAAAATTTGGAAAAATTCAAAAACTTTTAGAACATTCAGAATACTCGAGAATGCCGAGTCCCAAAAAATAAAAACCTTGAAAAATTAGGTGATTCGAATGTAACATTCCGATTGATTCCTGAATAAATCGATATTTTTTTCCTTTTAACACAAGTGCTTATTCTAAAATGTCTGTCACGATGATTCGAGCTCATTACTGGTCGGATTTCCAGAAGCGTTATCGGACGTTGCGGAATATTGAATGTCTATTCTAAAAGCAAAAGTCATCGTTCCGATAAGAGCTCATTACCGGTTGGGATTTCCAGAAGCGTTATCGGATGTACGGAATATTTGATGTCTATTCCGAAAGCAAGAGTCTTCGTTCCGATAAGAGGAATCGCTACCGGTGGGATTCCCAGAAGCGTTATCTTTTCTCGGACGTTTCAGAATGTCTATTCCAAAAACAAAAGTCATCGTTCCGATAAAAGGAATCGCTACCGGTGGGATTCCCAGAAGCGCTATCTTTTCCCGGACGTTGCAGAATATTTAATATTTATTGGAAAAGCGAGAATCATCGTTCCCAGATACGGTATAAAAAGAAACGACGAGACATAGCCCGTGTCTTTTCTTGATCGTCTCTCCAGCGAGGTGCAAGCGTGAGTTTTGAGATTGTAGTGTGAATTCTTTACAACAGTTTTGTTCCATACTTGAGATGCTTTATTGTAAATTGTTTGAATCGATTGCGTTCCGATATGAGATTGTAGTGTGAATTCTTTACAACAGTTTTGTTCCATACTTGAGATGCTTTATTGTAAATTATTTGAATCGATTGCGTTCCGACATTTTGAGATTGTATGTAGTGTGAATTCTATACAATATTTTCGTTCCATATTTGAGATTTCTTTATTGTACATTCGTTGAATAGATTGCGTTTCAAACACTATTAACATTGCCATGATAGAACTTGTGAATAAAGGAAGATAATTGTGCATAATTTATTGTTTTACTTTGGATTCCTCTTTGCCTAGTTTTTCACCAGCGATTGCGTCCGGTTCCTTGCCCAGACGGGCTAAAACAGGAAATTTTGTTTAAGGGTGATACAGAAGAGAAATCTTTCGTATCGTCCTTTGCCACGTCCACCAGGACGTGACACGAAAAATAGAGAAATTCTGTTCAAATACGTGGTCTAGAAAAACTTAGTATATGTAAAAATTCATAAATGTTTATATTTTATGTAGAAATTGAAAAACATCGTAAGTCCTGTAAAATTTAGGATCCTGAAAGACAAAACTTTGAAGAGTTAATCATTTTTGAGATAGCATAGTTGTTATTTGAGCATTGACTCATGCTTCTTTTCTTATTTTTAAAGTTTGAAAATCTTTGTCTTTATTGCGTTGGTGGAAGTTTATTCGTCTCAGACACCAATAGCGTTTTTTTAGTATCAGGTTGTCGGAAGAGTTCGTAGAGAAATCGATAGACATTTGTGACGCGATCTGAGAAAAAGATACTAAGAAGGAAAAAATGTATTTCCAGATTTTCGTTGCTCCTGGTCAATTAAATGTTTCTCTTTACAATT
>JAPYZL010027118.1:0-10733 GCA_030522825.1 Platygaster orseoliae | reverse complement strand
ATGGAAAAATGTGATAGGAGTCGATTCTTGCGAGATATATACAGCGAAAACGTGTGAATATAAATGTGGAATCGTAAAATTAAAATAAATTTTTGAAATGTCTGAAGCGAAGTACTTTGGTTATTAGAACTTATTGTACAAATTATTATATAGAGTGATAAATTGTATTAACTGTGATACTACAGTTATTCACTTCGGCTCTAATATATAGTAAAATTTTGTGATTTAGTAATTTAAAGAATGTTCGATCATTTTTAATTTTTTATTTGCGTCCTCATTCTTTCTGTCAAATAAAAGTAGGTACCCATATAACTATTAGACATATTTTTTTTCTCATTTACACGACTAACGATCGGTTTATGATTCGGTTTATTATTCGGAGAAAAACTGAAATTTTAATGACAAATTTTACGCTCATTCATGGAAAAATTTTTGTTTACTGATACAAAATGATAAAAGTATGTTAAACGCATTATTTGTTGATATTTTGAACGTATTACACTTGAGGCATAAGGTATATATATACAGCATGTAGCCTCGTAGTTTCACAAAAAAAGACGTTTTTTTCAAAAAATCGTAATTCAGAAAAAAAAAATTTTGGCTATTCACCATTATTCTGGACATTAGTTCAAACTATGTACAATATTAGGTAAAAATTTAAAAAATAAAAAAAAACGCATTTTGAAAAAAAAAATATTGAAAATTTTTTTCACTTCTTGTTTATTGTTAAATTATTTATCAATTACAATCGAGAAACGTCCATGAATATTTTTTTTATGAAAGTTCAATCAATTTCGAACATTTTAAATAAATGAACGTCAAAAAATTCGAATTTGGAGTAAAACTGCGTGTTTGAAAAAAAAGTTTTTTTTCCATGAGAAAAGTCGATTTTTACCCTCAGAACATGAATGCCGATAAATCGTAAAAAAAATTTTTTTTGCCGAAAAGAAAAAATATGTATCTAATTAAATAGTGTTCTTAACGATATATTTTGTATCTAATTAAATAGTGTTCTTAACGATATATTTAAAAATTATCGAAAAATAAAATCATGACCCGAATAGGTCGGTCGATTTGAAATGGAAACGGTCAACTGTAAGTAAACTCGATGGTATTTTTCTTTATAATTTTTTTTTAAACATTGTTTTCTATTTTTTAAATTTTGCAACGAAACTGATTAGGATATATACAGTGTGTCCCAAGTAAAGTGTGACAGCCGAGAACCATAGATTCCTTACGAATATCTAAGACTTTTTTTCCTTTGCCATTTTTTTAAAAAACTCAAAATTTAAAAAGTTATTCTAAAAAACTCAAAATTTAAAAAGTTATTCAAGCCAAAAATTTTAATAATAAATGCTCTCTATTGACAAGTGGGGGTCAAATTCACGGACCAAACTTTTCTTAAGTTTTCTTTATATTTTTCTGAGTAAAAAAGTCCTTTGTCACTTTTTACAAAACTCAAAATCCAAAAAGATATTGAGTTTGAAATCTGAGAAATCTGATTGGTTGAAACTTTCAACTAGAATATCTTTTTTATTTTTGAGTTTTGTAAAAAGTGGCAAAGGACTTTTTTACTCAGAAAAATATGAAGAAAATTTGGGAAAAGTTTGGTCCGTGAATTTGACCCCCACTTTTGTCAATAGAGAGCATTTATTATTAAAATTTTTGGCTTGAATAACTTTTTAAATTTTGAGTTTTTTAAAAAAATGGCAAAGGAAAAAAAGTCTTAGATTTTCATAAGGAATCTATGGTTTTCGGCTGTCACACTTTACTTGGGACACCCTGTATAAATTTTAACAAGAACGTATTGGCTTCGAGTAATCTACCTGAAGTTCCAAACGTTTTAAATTAAACGAAAAAGAAAAATATATGAGTTTTCAGGTTAAAAAACCCTCTAGCTTCTTTCTAGGACTTTTTAGTCAGAACATCAAACTTTATAATCCCCAAAAAAATATTTAACACAATGTTCCTCATGACAAGAATTCAGGAATTTATATATTTTTTCTCTTTGTTTAATTTTAAACGTTTGGAACTTCAAGTACATTTCGAATAATCATTCTTATAGTAGTAGTAGTAGTAGTAGTACATTACATAGTAGTAATCTCTCTCTTATAGTTTGTTTTGTTATATGATATACTTTTTTTGGGGGGGAGGGGGGGGGTAAAAAAAACTTCAAAGACCATGACATCATTTATGAAAATTTTTCGATGAGTATTATAATTTTTATGATAAAAATAAGCATTGAAGCTAAATCGTGATCAAGATTTCGATAAATCGTCTCGGCCATTTTCAATTTCATTTTCAAAATAGATTTAGAATGTACGATATAAACGAGATTTCATTCATTTACAGGGGGGAGGGGGGTTAATTACATTTCTTTCAAATATTAATGATGATGTAGTTAACCTTTTCATTGAAAATGTTGAAAACCGTAAAAGTATATGGAGAAAAATATGCCAAGAGTACCAGGTGAAAAAATGTGATGTCACCGATTTTCTTGAAACTTTGCAGTAATGTTGTATGAACATCAAGTGCCAAAAGTGCAAAAGAAAATTTATCTATCATCATTTGTTGCGAAAATACAGGGTCGCCAATTTTGCTATTTCATGCGATAGGTGTTTTTTCAAAAATTAATAGCTTCTACTACAATTTTAGAGAAGAAATCCAAATTAGCCGACTTTAAAAGATTTTTTTGTCTTCTTTCCGAAAAAATACTACGCAAGCGAAAAAAAATTTTTTCGCAAAAATTTTGCGAATCAAAAGTTAAATTTGCGTTTTTTTCGAAGAGAGTAATTTTTGATTTTTTTTTTCACTATTTTATATGAAAGCGTTTTTATCAAGCTTTAAAATGACCTATAATGCATCATGGGGTCTTGTTGTTAAGTAGGGATTTGTAACAATTGAAAGGGCGCCCGCCCAAGCGTCGAGTAGCTACTGCACTGCTGAACTCGTCAAAGTTCAAAATGAAGCGCTTTTCTATTATTTTCCGCCTTGTTAATTACTGTGAAACTTTTTTCGTGGAAATTTTTTCCTCTTCGTAAATATTTTTTTTTGTACAAAATTTTTCTGTCGGAGGAAATTCGAATGGGCTTTTTTTAAATGAATGTTCGTTATGCCCGGGTACATATAGTCTCCAAAACCATGTCCTTTCCATTTTTGTAAGTCATTGCATCGATCGAGTAGAATATCAAATTGGGCAACAAACTGATCGTAGTACGTTGCGCAACGAAGTTATTGATGTTGAAGATTTTGTGGAAAAATTTTGCGATCGAATTTAAATACTGGAAAATCATTCTTTCATTGCCAAGGAACAATCGTATTTTTTGAGAAACCTTTAAAAAAATTTACTCGAATCTGAGTTTCTAGTTCCTTGTGATTTTGTTGAGAATTGCGGGTTTATAGTACAAAATGCCGCACAAGCTTTCCACTGGAATAACAGTCTGGCAACAATTTTCACTATAGGAATTTATTATCAAAGACAGAACGATCTCAAATTCAAAGGCATTGCTATTATCTCAGATTCACTAATTGTAAGTCACGATACGGTTGCTGTGTATGAACATCAAAAAATAGTAAAGAACTCTTTAAAAGAAAATTTTTTAATTGCACTGGTGAAGCATCACGACATTTTAAGAACGAGCATAATTTCACGAATCTCCTGCATCACAAAAAAGACTTCGACATTCTCGCAAAATGGCATTTCCATGCAACCGCGCATGGAAAAGGGCCATGTGATGGTATTAGCGGAAATTGAAAATGATTAGCAGCATGAGCCAGCCTGCAAGCCACATCTGAAAATCAAATTTTAACCTCATTTGGATTGTATGAATAGGCCAAAAAAATTTTGGCAGAAAAGGCAATTTTTTTCTCTTCTAAAATGGATAATGAAAAAACTGCTGCAGCTCTCAGGAGCCGTTTTGAAGACGTTAAAACAATCCAAGGTAAACAAAAATACCATTCCTATGTACCTACTGCTGAAATGAATATTATTTTGCGCTAATTTTCATCATCACCGGAAACAACGACATTTCCAAAAAATAAAAAAATTCACGAAGTGCGCAAATTAAAAAGAAATGTAAAAAGTGAAAGTGTTTTTAGAAGCTCTGTTGAATGCCATGATATTCTGTAAATATATAATAAATTATTGCTTGAAAATTTTTCGGCAAGTTGAAATATATACATCTATATTGTAAAAAAATGATTTTGTTTCCTTTCTAAGCGCATTTTATTATCAACCCTGGAATCTCCAAGTTTTCCCACGTTCTGCAAGTGTTGTAGCTACTCGACGCTTGGGCGGGCGCCCTTTCAATTGTTACAAATCCCTACTTAACAACTAGACCCCATGATGCATTATAGGTCATTTTAAAGCTTGATAAAAACGCTCTCATATAAAATAGTGAAAAAAAAAAATCAAAAATTACTTTCTTCGAAAAAAACACAAATTTAACTTTTAATTCGCAAAATTTTTGCGAAAAAACTTTTTTTCGCTTGCGTAGTATTTTTTTCGTAAAGAAGACAAAAAAATCTTCTAGAGTCGGCTAATTTGGATTTCTTCTCTAAAAGTGTAGTAGAAGTTATTAATTTTTGAAAAAACTCCTATCTCATGAAATAGCAAAATTGGCGACCCTGTATTTTCGCAACAAATGATGATATCTAAAATTCCTGTTGCACTTTTGTTGCTTGATGTTCATACAACATTACTGCAAAGTTTCAAGAAAATCGGTGACATCAAATTTTTTCACCTGGTACAGTTGGCCTATTTTGCTTCATGCAGTAGCCTCTACGACACTTCACGCTTCGACACTTCCCGTTTCCCAATTTCTCCTTCGCTCGCTTGACCCCACTCTCGCAAACGCTCCGCCTCACAGCAACATATACAGTCGCAGCCGTTGCGGCAATACGATACAGGAGTCGGCGCTCATACGCATTTGAATTCGCGCGCCGCCCATAAGTTATGTTGGTTGGGAGCGTGGGAGTTATCTCACACTTCCCGTTTGCTACACCTACAGCCCCGAAAACGGGAAGTGTCGTAGAGGATACTGTAAAAAAATTGTAACTTGTTGGACAAATCCATATAAAATATTTAAAGTTTTGAAAAGATTTTGTAATGTATTAGGTACTGAAAATTTTAAAATATTGCGAATTCTGGTGATAGTAACTAATTTTAAAAAACTCGAAAAATTTGTTGAGTTTAAAAAAAGTTTCCATAAGTTTTGTTAATTGTAGAAAATTGTGAAGATTCCGTAAAACTATAGAAATTGTGTATATTATTAAAATTTTGTAAAACGAAAAAATGTTTTATATTGCGGATAGTATTCATAATTTTTAAAATTTAAGTAATAATTTAGAATAAAAGAAAACGTTCATTAATTATGTGAACTGTAAAAAATTTTGACGATACGGTAAAACTACAATCTGTAAATTGACCCTTGTAGGCATGTGAAGTTTACATTCTAGTACGTCCACAAGTAGATGTAATTTTTATGTAAACTGTAAGTAAACTTAATGTAAACGTCAGATAAAAAGTTTACATAAACTGTTTACGTAACTTTGTAAATGCATTTTCGTGTAGATATTTTTGAGTATTTTATTTATCACGAATTTTCCTGGTTGGTTGTGCTATTCTTAAAAATAAAATACTCCAAAATTGTGGGTTGACGAATCGTAATGCATTTTCTTGGAGTCGTTGAAAATTTTCAGTTATGATAATTCAATCCGTCATCACAATTTCTGGTACAAAAAATTCGTTACTTTGTTAGAGTGTAATCCAATTTACAAATTTCAATTACAGCGACACTTGCGCAGGCATGGCATACTTGGAATCTAGACACGTCGTCCACAGGGATTTGGCCGCGAGAAACGTTCTCGTGGCTGAGGACAACTCCGCGAAAGTTTCCGACTTTGGCCTCGCGCGGGACGAAAATTTTTCCCTCGACGGCGGGAAATTGCCTATCAAATGGACTGCACCTGAAGCTTTAAAACAAAATGTGAGCATTTTTTGTTCATCCTTCCATTGCATTTTTGTGATTGTCAGTAAACAAAATTAGGAAGTTGCCTTGATTTTTTTTTAATTTGATTTTTTCCCATGAAACTTCCTAATAGTGCTGAGATTTACTCTCGATAGATTTTGTAACTCGAAGGCACTGCTGAGAGAACATATTCTTGGCAAGGTTTTTTTTTTCTTTTAAAGCTGCTGTAACTTGGATAAACTATAAGTCAATGTTTTTTTTTCATTTTCAGAAATTCTCAAATAAGTCTGACATGTGGAGTTATGGAATCCTTCTGTGGGAAATCTATTCATTTGGTCGAGTTCCCTATCCAAGAATAGTAAGTTTTGTCATTGATTGCGGGGTTTTGAAGATTCATTCACTTTTATTTTTAACATGTTTTGAATGTTCGCCTTGATGTTTTCTTCTGCAACTAAATTCCTGTGATCGAAGTATTGTTCATCGATTTAATTTTTTTTCATTTCTTTGGTATTTTCATCCAGCCCTATATAAAATGTTAGGAACATCAAAAAGATAATGACGTTTTCATTATTTGTCTGGTTCCAAAAAAAAAAAAACTAATCAATTGTAAGTACATTCAAGTCATAATGAATTCAACAGTCCTAAACTGGAGTCTTCATTCAAAAAGAAAGTCGTTCAAGATTGATTTGAACTTACGATAAATGGCACTGTGTTTACAGCAAAACATAAAAAAAAATAAACCTTGCAATTTTCTTCGTAAAAATTTCCTAGGCGGGACAACTTTTTTAAACAACTCAATTATAACTCTAACGATTTTAATTGTTTTATTCAAGATAGTGAAAGCTAGGAAATTATGAAAAGTAAAGAGAAAGAAGGACGGTAAACTTTTTAATGTTCCTGGTTTTAGCAAAAAAAAAAAAAAAAAAAAACTAAAAAACTTGGAAAAGTTCTGTTAAAAAATTAAAAAAATGTTTGAAAATTAATTATTTCTCGAAAAACGTCCTATGAAAACTTGCCCAATTAATTAAATCTTTCAAATGACGCCAATTTAATAGAAATCGATGGTTTCTCAATTAATGAATAAATAATTTTTATGCTCAGAATATCCTGACGTGAGGATTAAAAAAATATATGACCCAGAAAATCTAAAACGTGAAAATATCTTTTTCCTCGAAACCCGCCAAGCACTTTGATTGACAAATAGCAAATCGATATGGAATAATGCTCGGCTGCAATTTTCTGTTCACAGCAATTGGCCGACGTCGTGAAATGCGTGGAAAAAGGATACAAAATGGAGCCCCCCGACGGTTGCCCTTCCGAGGTATACGAAATAATGAAACAGGTGCGTATAAAACGTTGCAGAACAAAAAATGGAAAGACCGAACGACGTTCGAGAAGATTGAGATTGATCAATTTTTCCAGGCGTGGGATTTGCAGCCAGAAAAGAGACCGACTTTTCTCGATATAAAAATAAAACTCGGCCATCTGAAAACAGAATACACCAAAGGTGTGAACTGAACCAAGATAAGTTTTTTACTTTAACATTCGTATCCTTCCCATCACGAAGTCTTTTCCAAACAACTATTTGACTGACATGAAACGATAATGAGGGAAAGTTATTATTCGTATCAGGGAAAACCAGGGCCGGATTTTGGAATTTGGCACCCCTAGGCAGTTTCAAAAAATGCTGTCCCTCCATTCCTCACCATACGTTCATCTTAATTTATTATCAAATTACAAAAGAGTAGAAATATAGAAAAAATGTAAATATGTCGAAATTTGGGAATTCAGATGTTTTGTACAGCTTAGTAATGTCAGAATTAACGTTATTTACAACATTTTAGCAGATTTTGTTATTCCATCATAATTTCATAAATTTTTCCCACTCTAGGAACTTCATGAATTATTATGATTTTGAAATTTTCAAAAAGACTGAAATTCTGAAAATTCACTGAATTTTGTAAAATTCAAATATTCAAGCGATTTTTAAAATTATAAAATTGTAATTAATAAGGGAAATTCGAAAAGTCAGACATTTGAAAATTTCGAAGATTGCAAGAATTTCAATATTTTAAAAATTTATGAATATCATCCATATTTATCAATGAATTACTAAAATTCTGAAATTTCGTCACATCAAGAATATTTTTCAAACGAAAGGACTTTCGTAAAGTTCATAAACTATTAATAGTTCATAAATGCTTGGAATTGGAAAATTTTAACATAAACGAAAATTTTAACCGTTCCGAAACTTGAGACCAAAAATGATGGTCAAAATTTACTGATATGTATATTTAAATTTAGAAATTACGAAAATACAGATGTTCCGACAATTATAGCAATTTAGTTCGAAAATTTCAATTATTCCGAATATATCAGCAAATTGTCTTATTCCATCATAATTTCACAAAATTTCCCCACTCTAAGAACCCTATGAATTATTATAATTTTGAAATTTCCAAAAAGACTGACATTCTGAAAATTCACTGAATGTAGTGAAATTCAAATATTCAAGCAATTTTCAAAATTGTAAAAATGTGAATAATAAGGGAATTCAAAAAGTCAGACATTTGAAAATTTTGAAGATTGCAAGAATTTTAATATTGTAAAAATTCAGTCATTTTTATGAATATCATACATATCATTAAATGACTACTGAAATTAATAACTTGCGTCATATTTACAATTTTTTTAAAACGATAAAACTCACAAAATTCATAAACTATTAATAGTTCGAAAATGCTTGCAGTTATAAAATTTTATGATAAATATTATTATATCGAAATTTTAACCGTTCAGAAAATTTGAGACAAAAAATGGTCGACAAAATTAATCGACAAGTATATAAAATCAAAAAATTACGGAAATAAAGATGTTTCGACAATTTCAGCAATTTTACTTCGAAAATTTTAGTTATTCCGAACATTTTAGCAAATTTTTCTACTCCATCATAATTTCATAACTTTTCCCCACTCTAGGAACCCCGTGATTTATTATAATTTTGAAATTTCCAAAAATACTGAAATTCCGAAAATTTACTAAATTTTGTCAAATTCGAATATTCAAGCAATTTTCAAAATGGTAAAAATCTGATTAATAAGGGAAATTTGAAAAGTCGCATATTTGAAAATTTTGAAGACTGCAAGAATTTCAATATTGTAAAAATTCACTCATTATTATGAATATCATTCATATTCTTTAATAGTTACTAAATTTCAGAAATTTCGTCACATTCAAAATTTGTTCAAAGTGATAAGACTTTCGCCAAAGTCATTAAGTATAAATAGTTCGAAAATGCTTGAAGTATGAAAATGTTAATATATATGGAAATTTTAACCATTCCGAAAATTTTAGACAAAAAATGGCCGACAAAATTGATTAATAAGTATATTTCAACTTATAAATTACGAAAATGCAGACGTTTAGACAATTTTAGCAATTTTACTTCGAAAATTCTAGTTATTCTGAACATTCCGTTAAAATTTGTAAAATTTCGAAAATTTTCGTGATGCTCACCTTTTTTTATGAGTGGTTAAGAGTAAAAGACAAACTAATAAGAGCCAGATAAGAATGACAAATACATCTTTTCTGTCTTTTGCTCTCAACCGCTTGCATGGACCACAACATAAAAATTTGGAATCCTATGAAATTCATCAATCGAAGTTGAATTATCGCGTGGAGCACGAAGGAGTTTCTAATAATGTGTAAGGAAATTCAAATTAACAATCAGCATTTTCAATTGGAAGAAAAACTTCATGGAACTAATTTATTATGTTGCTACATATACCAACAAAATAAGCAAAAAATCTTCACATCAGTTTTTTTATTAATATTTATATCTCTAATAAATTTTAGTTTCTCGCAATTGAACCAAATTTCGCAAGTTTCCTTAAAAATCTGCCACCATAGACAGCTATCTGCCTAGTTTGCCTGTTCAGTCAATCCAGCCCTGGGAAAAGCAGACTTTCATTGAAATCGTATACTTGAACGTTATTACACGCAATCTCTGTCGACTGTAATATTTATTGATTTTAGGGTACTCCGCATAGGTTACGAAAAAGAAAGAGCTAATTTTATTGTAACATTGTATTTTTGCGCGGTTGTTGTATATTATGAGTGAGCCAACTTTTTCAAATGCATTGAGTTTGAAAAAGCCAACTACTGATCCGGAGACGCGTAAATTGTTAATCAGATATTTTATTTTTGCAAGAAAAAATGAAGTTTTTTTTTTAAATTAGTTTTTACGTCATTTTCACGTTCGTAATGGAAGAAAGTCTTTATCGTGGTGTATTCATCATATATATTTTTTTATGCTCCGAGGCACATGAAGAAGGCCATGTATGTGCCGAGGTGCATACAATATTTTATGCAAAATCAGCAATAACGATCGAATAATGCCGTCTGTGGAATAATCACGATGTTTCCTCGTATCGATACGGTGAGAAATACATTTTATATCGCCTAGAGAAAACGGCTGAGTGAAATCACTCGCTTAAGGGGAGAGCCTCCTATAGATTGGGGTTTTCGCGCCTCAAATTTGTCCGTGGATTAAAAAAACTATCCATCTGAGATATTTGAACTTTTGAACAATTATTCTTCTTTATTTACTCTAATTAAAAAAAAAAAAAAATTTTGGAAAATCTTGCTTGGATCCCGAGATATGGACTGCCAAAGTTGACCGTGCATTTTTCGGAGAGGCAAACGGTGTGCACTCTAGAGCCTCCAAAAATAATCCTAGAACCAAAATGTTTGACAATATTTTTT
>JAPYZL010027110.1:0-10072 GCA_030522825.1 Platygaster orseoliae | reverse complement strand
ATCACGAGTCGGTCGACGCCATAACTGACCAGGAAACGGGGTTTTATAGTCCATGGACTGTAAAACCAATATTGCGTGATTTCACTGTGGACACGCCCTCTCCAAGAATCACGCAAAAAACGTGCTCCCCGAACATAAATGTATTTTCTGACAATTTT
Source organism: Platygaster orseoliae (assembly GCA_030522825.1). Lineage (NCBI taxonomy): Eukaryota > Metazoa > Arthropoda > Insecta > Hymenoptera > Platygastridae > Platygaster > Platygaster orseoliae. Next base: position 9,914 of record JAPYZL010027110.1, on the reverse strand, counting down.
TCGATTTTTATTGTAAATGCGAAAATGATCTGATATTGTCCGACTGTATTTATTTTTGAATTTGAAGTTAAATACTTATAAAAAAATTGGATTTCCGACAAATATGATTTTTGACATTTCCAACCATAACTTTCGAAAAGTACGTCAAATAGCCTCAGAAATAACTTTCGTATTCCGCAACGATTTCCTCTTAGAGAAAAAATGTGCATTGTCAATAGAGTTTGTACAAAGAGGTTGATAAGTAAGCCTCTCGATTCTATAATCAGTCGAGCGTTTGAGAACAGGTATTATTGCTCGTACTGAAAAATTTAACTTTAATTTACTGTTTTCGAAGATATATATTAAAAAAACACAATGAAGTAAAAATTTCGAAAATGATATAAGTTGCCGTTAACAATTTTTTGTACAACTATTACTTTTTTTCAAAAAAATGAAAATCTCGATTTTTCTAAAAAACGAGGTTACCTATATGAACAGCGGTTTTTATTACGAAACTGGTTTTTTCAAGAGACTAGTAATTCGTGCGATTAAAAAAAAACTGATTCAACATTTTTTGTTTTTAGAAATATTTTCATACAAACGAAAACAATGATCATCGCTATTCTGAAAAAAAGTAGCAAGCAACTTTCGGTTTAATTAAAGATGAATAGACAAGATTATTCCAGTAGTGTTGGAGTCAGCTTTTTATAAATTTAAGAACAATTTAATAATAAAAACCGCGTAATGGCGATTTATTTATCAAGCTGTATCGCATTTATAAACTCTAATAATTTTGATTTTTATAAAAAAGGGCAAAATTCTTATAATTATAATTTTTTATAAGAATTCCGTTTCTTATAAAGTCGAGTTTATAAAATTCTTAGAGAAAAATTTTCTTTTCAAGTTACCTCATAAAATCCTTATAAGAACATTTTTTCTTATTATAAAAACCAATGACGCTTTTATAAACAATTTCAAATTTTTTATGAGGAAATATTTGAGCCCCGTATATTTCTTACAAACTGTGGAAATTTTATAAGAATCAAAATTACTAGGGGAACTGTTTGAGAAAGTTGAGACAAAGAAAACGTAACATTATTTTTCACTTTATCGAATGTTTGCTAGATAATTAATACTATTTTGTAACCTTACAAAGTCAATACACATTTTTCTTCCAAAGTATACCAGAAAAATTAATAAAAATTTGCTCATTGTATTGTACAGAAAAAATCTGCTCGGTAATTTTCCCAAATTCGTCATATGTAGAACAAAAAAAAATATATTGTGGAAATAGTACTTCTTTTTTCCTGCCATTTTTACACATTTTTCTAAATTGTTGGTACCCTAAAAATAAAAAAATCTCAACTATGTTACAAATTCACTGTAACACAGTTCGGTTTTAGTAATGATTCGAATAGCATATCTTAAAGTTTTTGTTTAACATTTTAGAACCTTCAAAAATTTTTATAATTGTTTTATAATTTCATGAGTTTGCAATTTCTCCTGCTTCCGTCGAAGCCATCAAATTTCATATTCCTCGCAAGTACTGAATAAACAGTTAATTATTTCTAACCTTTGCAGATCTCTCCTCAGTCTTTTTAGTAGTTTTTTGCAAAGGCGTAATTTCACTATCGACTTTCGAAATGTCGAACGTGAGTTTCCGACAAATTACAAAGGTCAGTATCGTCGTTAGGAAAACTATGATTTCTGGCGAAATCCAATACGCGATTTCCCAAACCGTAGCTTTGTTCAATTTGACAAAGCCTATATGCCTGAACAAGCTTTCTAAAAATTCACCTGTAATATACGTCAAATAATGAAAATTTCTCATGCTTATACATTTTCAAAAACCATAATCATTACATGGATCATTGAACGAAACATATTCTATGATAATATGAAATTTCATTATACACAAATTTGTATTATTGTTTAAAATTATTTTTAAATAAAATTGCGAAATATTTATAACTACATAATATAACATAAATAAACCTTTTCTGACAGATTAATTAATTAAAAAGATAACCAATTTTTTAATCAAAGGGCTTTAGAAAACGATGGAATTGAATAATTGAAATAACACTGTTTTTCGTTAAACTCACAATTTTTCAAAAATTCCCCATAAGGTGGCAAGGCCAAAAGAGTAATGTGGAACGCCAATTGTGATAAAATCGTTAGGAATGACAGGCCAATGCCAATTTTCAAGTATCGTCCCGTGTGGCCGTTCATGGTGTGGTGGGTAGGAACTGGCACTATTGGGGAATATAGTGCCAGAAGTAGATAAATCACCGAAAGTCCAACAGGTCTCCATATTATACCTGACAGGAAAAGTATCCAAAAATATAATATTCTGCGACCAGTGAAACAATCGAAACATACCACGAACACCGAAAAAAATATTATTGATCGATTTAAAAAAACACGTATAAAAAATTACATATTCCTTGAATTTATTTAAAAATGACGAATTACGCAGTATCACTAATTCAAGTGATTTAAAATAGAGTCAGAAAAATACTAGAGAATTTCATCGACATTAATAACGTGACATTGGTTTGAAAAAGTCAGAGTCCTCGGTTCGAAATATTGAGAGACACTCAATATTTATAGATTGTGATTTCACATCGTGTAAATTTATGCTTTTTTTCAACCATTATCGTGTTTGTAGCTCAGGATTCAATGAAATCAAAATATTCAGCGTGGGAACTTGTATTCGCAAACAAAGTTTTGCACTTACATCCTGCCAAAATTGTTGGAAAAATGATTTTCAGAAGCAAGACGTTTAGCCAATATTGCCCCATTTTTTCAGTGATGTTGATTTTCTATTCTGTAACAAATAAAAAGATTTCATTATAATATTAGCAAATACAGTTAATTAATTTTTTTTCGTACTTTGAAAAATACATTTTAGCGTTATCGAAGAAAAAAATCTTCGATTCAAAGTAAGCATTTTAAAAATTCAGTGTAATGTAGGCGATTTCGTGCAAATATACCAGTAATTGTGGGTTAATTAATCATTTCATTCGCATAAAAGTAACACAAATGGACAGGTTTTAATGAAAAAATAGCGTTCTGAAACACGAACATTGTCTCTTGAAAATTGAGGTCGAAACCCAGTGGATTCCATGAGCATGATGTTTTTTAATCTTACAACAAATCTAAAACAAATGGCATGTATGTGATATCAATGGCACTAATCTTATGATGAATTTTTGCAAAATAAAATTTCGTTTGAATTGTATGCAAACTTAAATATAGTTAAAAGTAATAACAATTTTGTCATGTTTATTTTAAACTTTCTGAGTATTTTTTTGTTGAATATTTCAATCGTTTAAAGCCTAGAACTCGGAATTCGAAAAAAGGTCATCAAAACTGATAGGGTTGATTGTTCAACAGATGTTTATACACGTCTAAGCGTTTTTTTTTATTGGTCCACCTTTTTTTTAAAAGAAAGAAAGAGTTTATTTAGAAATTGAACGTAAATCAAACAATCTAAAGAACAAGTAAATAAAAAGTAGGAAAAAGTTTTTCCTAAAATTTGCACTGACTAAATACGTTATTAAAAAATTATAAACGATTGATACAATATAAAAAAAGATGGAAAAAAATACTTTAAATACTTTTTTACGACTTTTTTTTCAAATTTGAGGTGCTGGGCCTTATTTTGGGTCAAATCTTATTTTTTATTAAATTATATACAAAAGAAAGACGAAAAATATTTTTTGTTGAACAAAAGCAGATATTCGATAAACAATAAAAAATAATTTAAAATTAGAATTTTGGGGCTCAAACTTCTCACGGTTTATTTCAAGCCAAAATTTTTTTTTTAATTATGTCTTTAACAAAAGGAGTACAAAAAATTTTTTCAACAATAATGGACATTCAATGGACAATTAAGGCGAGGGGTTCACTTTCACCTTCGCGTCTCCTTTTCTCTCACGCACTCTCCATTCTCTGCGTCTTTCTTGCACGTCAACAGCGATCCCCTCGCCTTAAACGAGGAAAATTCTTTTGAAAATTTGTGTTTAGAGGTGCTAGGCTTTACACGGTTATTTGCAGTTAATTTTCGACAAGCGCCGAATCAATTTTCAACGGTCCATTGATTACAGTAATTACGTTAAATCGTGTTTGGCGATAATTTGAGAAAGGCAGTTAACCAAAACATTTAAATGAGCCGTTCATACAGTTTATCTACGCGATCTCTCAAATGACGCATCCGATTGAGTTGTGGGCTTCTAATTAGTCTTCGGCCATGATAAGTAATGACACGGCATCTTCAAATATAGGGTAGATAACGTGCAATGGCAACAGTGACTTTTAACGTATTATACTCTTATCGATCTTGGGCGTTTTCTGGTTCAAGTTTTATTAAAGTCACCTGAGCAATATGGGGTAAACTCGTAAAACATACCGAAAAATCCAACAACATGGTCATTGTTCTTGATTGAAAATGTCAGTGGCCGCTGATTTTCTCATGTCGATGTTGATAACAAAGTAACAAATTACAAAAACAATTTATATTCGTGTCATCTGATTTGAATAAGCTTCCAAATTTATAATCAAAGAATTCTTTCGTCAACAATTTCATTTCGAGAAAAAAATACTTCCGCTTCTACTTTCCAGAATCTGGATAGTGACGTTATTAAATTTTAGAATCATATGCAGTCAGGGGCGAGCAAGAAAATTTGTCGGGAAGAATTTTCAAAAAAATATTTTCCTTCCAGGATTCTATAATTTAAAATCTTTGATGATCTAGTAATCGAAGTACGATTTTTTAATATTTTTAATTTCGTGATGAATGTAATGTAATTCTATTTTTGTAATCTTCAAGTCACTAAGGTTTAGATTTTTTTTTATAAAACTTTTCACATTTTTCATAATTTTTTGGTATTATACAAGTTGAAAGATTTTCTAATATTATCATGGGTTGCGATTCAGCTTTTTAGAATTCGATGCTCTAGGAATAAAAGTACTAAAAAAAATCAATATTTTTAAAGATTTTTGGGAAAATAATATCACAGATTAAAAGTATTTCATTAATTTCTAGAATTTTCGTAATGTACATTATTCATAGATTTTTGTAGTATTTTCTAGTATTTTTATAGATTTCTAGAATTGAGATGTTATACTAATGAAAATTTCCAATATTTTGTGTATTTTAATTGATTTAACAGTAAACAGTAGCTAGAAATTTCCAATATTTTCCATGTTCTTTTTTTTTACTAATAAAACTATAAGAATTTCCTGGTATTTTTATGGATTTTGATATAAATTTTTTTTATATTATGGCTAACTCCAAAAAAAAATTCAGTTTTTGAAATTTTAAAAAATTCTGTACGACATTGGGTATTCTGTTCGAAACTTTCAATAATTGATTAAGACTCTGTAAAACTTTTTCGGAATTAATACGACGAAAATTTGAAAATCGTGTTTTTTGATACTTTTTTTAAAAATCGAAGACGACATAAACCTTTCGTAATTTCAGCAATCGAATCTCCAGTTTCTACCAAATTGTTGAAGTTAAAATATCAGACTTAAATTTTCAACTTTAATAAATTTCAAAAATTGAAAACGATGAGTTGGAAATTTTTAAAAAAATTTTAGTTTTTGTTAACGATTCTTTCAACCATTACTTTTCGTTCGAAAAAATAAAAAACTTGGATATCTTTACAATAGAAAATTCGAATGTTGAAAAACATCAATTACTACAACTTGGAACATTTTTCTCAAATTTTCCAGATTTGTTGAAATTTTAAATTTGAGTTTGACATGTTAGTTTTGATAATTGTTTTTTTCCGTTTTCGAGCGCGAAAGCAATTACAGACTTCTGATGATTAATTGAATAACTCTGACTGAAACTTTGCTTTTTTTTATAATAAACAATGAATAATTTTTTATTATCAACTTATAGATTTGTCTGTATTCTGACATTTGTACGTTTATGCATTTTTTTTGCACCTTATCAATGATAAAATCAGTGACTGACTAACAAGTACTTGAGGAAAAAACGTTATCACTATAAGTTTCAAACGGAAATATTTCAATAACTTCAACGATTTTTTTTCCTTTTTACGACATAAATATTATCTTCATAGTTTTTCGTATTAACAATAGAACTTCTAGATTTTTGTAATCACTTCAAAATATTCGAGGGCTTTAAAACTTTTGTCTAATAATAAGCCTTGTTAACACTTTATCATCGAAGTTCTTCTTTTAGTAAAAAAAATTATAAAAAGTTTTTAACTATCAAAACTGCACAATTTGAAAATTATAACTTTACATGTATCGCTTAACTACTACGAATTCTATTATTTAGACATTTTTTTCGTGTCGAGAATTCACTTTATTTTTACGATAATTCTTGCAAGATAACGCTTAAGATTATATAATTATACATATTTAGTGCTTAATTTCTCGTCTCAAGAAAATTTTTTCCTTCGTTGACTCCAACTGCAATAAAAAGAAACTGACATTTTCAAATTTAGAACTCATTGCGTCGCACAAAACGACAATAGCGATGATTCACGTGGCGTTATTGCAACTCTTATCGACCGTTTCTTCCATTATTATTTTATATTCCATCTTTTTTTTCTCCATAACCTTTGTTTTGTTGCTACTGCCAAGTTTTAGGCGTTGCATTATTAATTAATTATTTTGAAATATTATTTAATTTTTAATTAATTATTAATTATTAATTAATTAAATTATTAGTTATTATTAATTAATTATTAATTAATTATTTAATTTTAAAGTCTACAATTATCAAGTAAGGTTTTGAAATTATCCCGGGGCCAATCCCATGCATGATATTTAACGCCTCGAAAACGACTTACTGCGTTTATGATAACGCATTCAACCTTGTATAATGTTCGCTATAGATTTTCCTATTTAACTACGTGTTTTGCAAACAATCTGCATTTCAAAGTGCGACTCATAAATTCTCAACAGCTGCGGGGAAGACGGCTTAAAATAACTTTAGGTTTTAATTGTATTTTAGCTTCCTGGTTTTTTAATTATTCCCTAAAATTTTCGAAATTTTAATTAAAAAAGATACTCGACAGTCATTAAACTTTTTTTCGGGGTCGAACATTATTATTTAGCCAATTTTCTATTTTTACCAAAACTTAAAAACAATGGAGTTATTGGCAGCTGAAGTTGACCAACAAGAAACAAGGACGTGGTCAAATAAATGTACCGAGAGCGCTTTTTGTTCGACTTTGAATGTCATTCATTGCGTTGTTTTCAAGTTTGGACGTAAAATCAAAAGGAAATGAAAAACTATTTGTTTTCAAAATTTACTCTAATATAGCTCACGGTATATATTTATTTTTATTCTACTTTACTTACGGTTTCGCATTAAAAAAAAGTTGCGTTCAGGAAGAATATAATGGAAAATAAATACTGAGATAAATTTTGAATGTTTATGTCAATATGTACCAATTGTTGGTAGTAAAAAAAAATTGAATGCCGCGCCTGAAAGTATATCTGAATGGAAACACTAAGAAGTGATGTAACTGACTGCTTATTGAATTAGGCATGGCTTTGTTTTCGAAGCAATAAAAAGCAGCATTGAAATTTCACTCATGAAATCAAATCACATTTACATTTCGAAATAGCTTTGCATTAAAGAAACTTTAAGGTTTTTCCTCGGTTCTTCAGCTTTTTTAGAATTTACATTAAGCTGACTCAGATTTTTTTAGAATAAAATATTTTTTTCGTGGAAATTCGTTTTTCTCGTTTGAAACCAATTTTTTAAGATCATTTTGCTAATTATAAATATGTAAGAAATTTCCTGAAAAAATTGTACAATATACCAGGAAACTTAATTGAACAATGTTTTTTAAAACAAAAAACTCCAAGAGTTTAATAGCAGATGAAAATTTTTTTTTCCAAACATTTTTTATGAATACATAAATTTCCAGAACTTTAGCAAAAACTATAAGATCATGTTTAAAAAAATGCAAAAAGGCGATTGTATGATGAAAAATATCTCGGGATTTATTTGCAGTCCTCTATTTTATTAGCAGTTGTCGCCGTGGATTATCCTCTAATTAATTTGCTACGCTTAGCGAAGCCTAAGAAACGAACTAAATGTTCATAGATTCCATGTGCAAAATTTTCGAGCACCGAGAAGACGTTGGGCTGGCCTATAATTATCTTATCTCTCAGTTTTCAAGATTTGGGAAAGGTTGAAGAACTTGGAAATATCGTTTGAAAAACATGTTGATACAGTTTGTAAAATTATTGAGTGTTTAGTAAAAATTACTGAAAATTCAGAGAAATTCTAATCATGCCTTTTTGTAGGTTAAAAAGTGTAAGAAAATTTATTATACTTTTTCATGTTTTTGATTAAAAAAAAATTTTTTTCTAAAGTTTTTTTTAAAACATCGAAATAACTAAAAATTACTATGAACTAGTTGTGTGTTTCCAGTTTACGAAATCACAATTGATATTAAGACCAGAAGTTTTTGTATTCACCCGCCATAAATAATTGTTTTTTTTTTTTTTTTTTTTTTTAGGCATCCATTTTCATTAATAATAAAGTTGTTTAGACGTCGCCTCTGGGAAACCCCTTTAGAAATAGATCATAAGGTCTGTATACATTCTATTTTAGTTATCAAAATCCCAGACGCTTTACTTTCATCAAATTTTGCGGTGAAAATTTTTAGCAGCCTGTATTATAATTGTGTGAATTTTCTACTTTTCTAGAAATTTCAAAATCTATTAGAAAACTATTCATTGATTTTTCGAAGTTGAATTATTTTTTAAAATTATTTTGCAACATTTGGAACACGCGTAAATAATAAATTGTGAGTACATTTTTTATATTCATAAATCACAAGTAATTTTTAAAAATATTATTAATGATGAATTTTCAAAATGTTATAAATTTAGAGAATGTACGTTATTTTACACGATAATACATAATTGTGCTATGCAGTTCAGAAAAAATTTGAACTTTAGAAGCATACTAAACATTTATAAAATATAACTCAAAAATATAAAATTTTTCAATTTAGTATTTTTTCTTCAAAAACTCTTGGAAAAAATTTTGTATTTAAAAATGTATAATATAATATGTGACGCGATCTGACAAAAGGGAACTAGGCGTGGTTTGGGCACATTATCTGTCTAAAGGGCATTAGAAAGTGAGCCTAAATGATTAGAACGCCTAGTTCCCTTTTGTCAGATCGCGTCACATATAGTAACACGTTTTTTAATAAATGGTTGATAATCAGGTGACGTTTCTTAAAGATCACAACACTCTAGAAAATTTAACAATTTTCATAAACTGTTCTGAAGATATATTACTAAAGGTTATTCTTTTTTGAAAAAGTCGAAATTCAAAAACTTTTTCAAGTTCATATTTTTTTAAATTTAGTCCTCTTGCTACAAACCGTTTCATTTGATTTTTTTTTAGTTTTTACAAAAACCAGAGAAACGTCAATTCTTTGAGATAGCAAAAAGCAATGAAAATTTTTTAAGTTACAGATCTATACCTTAAAATTATTAGAAATGTTACAACTACGTGTGAAATACATTTTCTTAATTTCTAATAAATTCAGTCATTTTAGAATATCATGTTAAGATTTAAAAACAAATTTCAAAGTGGCTTATATTTTTTTTTCTTATTCTCTAAAAAATCTTGAAAACAATCCGCATGAAGTTAGCACCTCTTTTTTTGAAAAAGTACAGTTTTTTGAGAGTTCTGAGTCTGTCAACAATAGTTCTGAAGTTCTACCTAAGAATTATCAATAGTTCCGGCGAATAAGTTGTTATAAAGATGAGAAAATAAAACAGGGTGCTAACTTCACGCAGCACCGCTTTTCGAAGCAATATGAGTTCTGATGCGTTATAATTGATGATTGACAACATACGCGGAGTTTTCAATACAAATAAACAATAGTTCTGACATAATCACAAAGAAAAAA
>JAPYZL010027092.1:0-10938 GCA_030522825.1 Platygaster orseoliae | reverse complement strand
AATGACGAAAACCAACTTTTTTTAAAGATTCTATTTTTTTTAGTTTGAATCAAAATTTTTTAAATCTGCCGATATACTTTGTTAGCATTTGAGTTACACTTGTTATCTTAACTCTCGCTTGATCAAAAGTGTCAATTTTTGAATGTGTTTTGATGCTGAATGAAAACTATGCCGTCATTACCCCATTTTTCCCTAATCAGGAAAAAAAGATTTAAAATGTAGCCGATTGTAAAATAATATTTCGTCGGTTATACAGAATATTTAGATGAGGTAAGCTTAGGTTGCCTTGAGTTACATTGGCTCAATAAATTAGTACTTAAATAGGTCAGAGTTTAATGGGTCTGGAATCTTGCGGATTCTGGATCTAAATTCAAGAAGTGCTCGAAGTTTGTGGACTTCTAAATCTATTCTACTGATGTACTTGGGAATAGATTACTTCAAGGAGTTTACCAAAACCCTAATTAAATGTCTAGCAAAAACATGATTTCTACCAAACTTGCCTTTATATTTAGACTGGATCAAAACACTTTAAAATCCATTTTATCTCTGAACCGTGAAACGAATTTTTTTTACCGTGTCCACGTAACCTCCACGTGACCTCCACAAAGTGAAATTTCCAGTTTGGCGCCCATGAACTTACGGATAGTTAAGAAATAAAAAAAAATTTTTTGTGTAATTGTTCGTACATCTAACCCCACCAGATTCACACAAGAAGATTCTCAATCCGCAATCTTGACGTTCGAAGGAACGCTCCCGGGGGGTGGTCGGTTGCTTATGGCTTTTCTGGGGGGGTGTCAGAGTCGATATCTCACCGGCTCCGTGTCATAGGGTTGCGGGGTTTGAGGAACCAAAGGGGGTGTGGGGTCGCTGGGGGTGGCAAGAAAAGCGGGGAGCGGGCACAGCCGAGGGGGCATGATTAGCATTACACTCTGAGCCTCGATGATCAATAGTGGAAACGTCTCTCCCTTCATTCTCATTCTCTCACCGCGTTAGCCTTATCTCTCTCTCTCTCTCGAGGTCTTCTTTCTCTTTCCTAGATATGCGCGGATTTCCATCCCCCTCCCTCTCACCCTCGCCAACCCCTAGACCCGTTTCGTACGTTATATACGTAATTTTTTTCAAAATCATCATGTTTACAAATTTTTATTGTTATAGCATAAATTAATAGAAAAATTGAAATATTAAAAAAAAATTTTAATTGCGTTATGTCGATTTTGAATTCTCTTAATAAATGCATCTATTTCTTGCAACATGAAAGTCGTCTTTATAAAAACCTTACGTGCTTATTTTACATACTATCAACTTACAAATTTCAACTTCTACCTCCTTCACTCCTTTCCCCAACAAACATCAAAATATTAAAAAATTTCCACTTCCCGCATGACCGAACTTTTTCAATCATTCGACAGGTCCCATAATTCGAAAAGTTTGATCGACGAGGATAAAAAAAAGTGTCGATCGAACGACATAACGCGTGGGACATCTACGGGCCACGAAAGTGCTAGGGAAATTCCGTTGGAGGCGAGGAGGCGTTTTTCGCGTTCCCATAATTCCGTAACCGAGCGAAGGTTAATATTCCCCGATGCTGACACCGCTGAATAAAACACCTACGCCGACCCAAAGGAGCAAAAAATCTCGACGTTTTCCCCTCCACGCGAGATAACAAAAATAAGGGTTTCGGAATTGTTGGTGTTTCCGCGGCTTTTCCTTCGTGGGAAAAATGAATTTAATGAGAAAACGGAATGATTAAAGGATTCTAAATGTGGATTTCCATTTCCCTAATATCAATATAGCTTAAACTTATTTTTTTTGTATTTTCAGTCGCTTGAAGATAAAACTGAGACTCAATCAATTCGAAAAGTCGGAGAATCCGGAGCCGGACGATCTCGCGTAAATTCGGGTTCAAGTGAATATTTGCCATTGTCGTCCAATATTTAGCGAAAGTCAACAAACTGCTACTTGCTGCTCGATCCTTTTCCCTATTCTCCCTTTTCCACTCGCTTTTCTCTAGTTTCCCGGGCCTCTTTTTGTTTTGCCCCGTCGCGTCGAATCGGTAATAGAATAATAAATAACCGCTTGCTTTTTATACTTTTTGCGCGACTTTAACGGGTCAACCCGAGTCCTTTATGAACATTGATGTGTAATGAAGAAAGGACGTAGAAGTTCTTGTATGATTTTCAGAGACTGGAAAGTTTTTCATGCTTTTCCGAGATACAAGAACATTATCGGCGATTAACAAAGTTGTTTGTTATTTAAATTTATGATTAAAAGATTTACATTCCATCCATTTCAATCAAAGGCACTTCAAAGTAATGTGTAAGAGCCAAATGGTTAGAATAACTCCTTATAAATCGTTAAAAAAATTCGAAAATCTCCGCTCAAACAATATCTGGAGCTATAGAAATCGAGTCTATTGGGCCATTACCAATAGCAGTTGACCATTTGGCTCGGCCATCGTCGCGTCAGCGCTTTCTCGCGCTTCTTCCCTCTGTATTTTTCTCCCGACAACGGGAGTATTTCCTTTTTACGATTCCCCGGTTAACGCGATACCGCCCGAGACTCGGGGTAGGGAAACGCGCTTATCGCCGGGCAAGTGCATCGCAAAATTTTCGTGAATTGCGAGTTAAACCCGCGTTATTTTTTTAATCCAGGGTGATAAGGGGTCAGGTAACATAATGAGTCATCCTTTTTTTTTCTCTTCAAAGCTCGTATTGTCCATGTCAGTGTAATATTTCCAATTCTGAATTGATGTTCTGTGAATTGTAAGCATTAATTTCAAACAGTTTTTAAGTATGTATGATGGAAAATTGAACGGAAAATTCTTTTCGCGTACTATTACAAAAGATAATTTATTTCTATCTCCGGAACATGATTTTTCCCCTGAAAAATCGTGCCAACTTTGACGCCCAACGCAACAATTACAAAGCGACAATTATGGCTCTGATCGACTGCACCCCCTCCCCACCCCTCCCCCACCCAACCATCCCTTCTCGTCACTTGGCTGCTCTTTCGACGATTTCTTTTATCGGATCTCCTTTCGGTTCATTTGCCTTTTTCGCAAAGTGTCGATCGTCGCTGGCTGGCGCTTTAATGGCCTGACGTCCACTCGTCCTTATTGCTGACTTAATTACTGTCTGACTTGGCCCAAGTTATAATGGCCGAAGGTCCTCGAAATGTTTAAAGAACGCGAGGTTATTTTTCCACGTGGCCGCGACCCGGCTTTTGTCCTTCCCCTGAGTGCTTTTTTCGCACTTGGAGTACGTAATTGACGAGGAAGTTGGTATTCCTCATTTTGGGAGGAGAAAGGGTGGGGGATGAAGGAGAATCATTTTATGATGTACAGGTGAAAATATTATTTTTACGTAGAAGTTGGAATATAATTCTGGCGTTGATAGGCATGAATGATTTTCTGAAAGAATAAGTTTATAAATAGTATGATTTTGTGTGTTCTTTGGATGATATTTTGACTTTAATTAATTATGGTAAAATTTGTAATGTGTTAGAGATTATTTAATGAAATCATTGAAGTAATAAATAAAGACATAAACACAGACAGAGAAGACATAAAGACAGTATGGATTGAATTCGAGTGGTATAATAAAGCAACATCTTTTGGAAGATGTATAAATTTTTTTTTCTACATACTTGCTTCGTTGAAAGTTTAGTATACAGTTTGGTAGTGCAGAATATGAAATAAGCGGATTATAAGTTCACTGTTAGAATTTTGACATTAATAAAGAAACTTTGGAGGCAAATAAATATTAAAAATATTTCGTTGGTAAAATTCATTTTCACATTAAAAAAAGCTTGATTTTCAAGTCAGAATGTTGTAAAAACTAAAGATGCTTTTTTAAAAAAATATATAAATATGGTAGTTAATTATGACTGACATAAGGATGATAATTTTGTTAAAAAATTTGAAACTTATGTAGTTAGAAGTAATTTGACGACTTGCTGAATAGTACGTAAATAAGAATAATTTTTTAATTTACTTTTTAATTTTTTAAAAGTTAATAAAATTGAATAAAGTTTTTCAAATATTCTGGAAATTAAAATTGAAGACTAAAAGCTTTCAGTTCATGATAACTTGTTTCCTATAGAAGAAGAAATTCAAAATTAAAGAGCAATGTATATGAAATTCAGAATAGTGAGTTTTTCATATTAGTTTTTTATCTAAAAAAACTTTTGAGATTTCAATGAAGCATTATAAATTATTCATGCAAGATCAAAATTACGAAATATAAAATCATCTACATGATATTGAAAATCTAAATAAGATTTTCAACACATTGACGAACAGAAAAATAAATATATTCAACTAATTATTGTATAGTTTAGTAGAATTATTATTTATATTGTTTTGTATTATTTTGATAACTATTATTAAATATTATTCAATAAAATAATAATTATTAAAAAAATCGATGAGCACTTTATACATGTTGTGTGCAAACTTTTACATTACGATAACCGAAAAATCAAGCTCAGAGATCAGTTTTTATTTTCAAAATAAGGTTTTGAAATCTCATAGTCCAAGCATAGAATTTTGAAAATCTAAATATTTGAATTGTAAGACTCATAATTCAAACAAATTTCAATCAAATTGATCATGATCTACAAATAAAAAAACGGTTATAGACGAAAAAATTTATATTTTTCAATCAAGAATTCAATCGAAATTTTATAGGAGACTTTATTTTTCTAGTATTAGTTTTTTTACAGTTTACATTTCCCTGCTTTTTGTTTCAAACATTATATTGTAATTAACGTAGTTTTTGAATGAAAATCCACTCTCATCTTCGAGGATTGTATAGATAGGTTTTTAGCTATAATTTTTTTTTAAAGCTGTGGAATTTTCTCACAGCAAGTTTCAATTATAAATTTTTTTTTTAAAATTACGTAAGTTTCACCAAAGAAATGTAAAATGCAGTCAGAATATTGAAAAAAAAAACATTGATTAACAGAAAAAAAAATATACAACAATAGAAAAATCATACTGAACGTTTTTTAAGCACAAAAAATATTATGTTTCTCCTTCAATTCCCAAAGATGAATTCCTCAAAAAAATATCATTGAACGAAAATAATTCGATAAATGAAGTTGTTTTACGACTTTTCAAAACATATACATTCCACACTGTAATTCTACAAAAGTATGTAGACAATGAAAGCAAAGTTTGTAAAAATAGTCGATTAAAGGTATTTCGTGTCTGAGCAACATCTTCTTCTCCCCTTAAAAAAAAGGAATCACTGCAAAAAATGCTCGGAAATAGAGTTCGATTCGGCCATCTCGAGTATCCCGAAAAGTTTCGAGATTTTTCGCGCCGATAGTCTCGATGATTTACCGTTCACGATAGCGCCGAGACATTGAAAGTCCCAGGATCGATCCGGGTGATATCGTTTCCTCGGAGTTGCACGTAACACGCGATTTTACGAAAAAACGAAAATAGATACCTCAAATAATTTCTTTCAAATATCTAAAAAATTTGTAATGAACCATAATGTTTTTTTTTAGGTCATGAATAATGCACATCACATGTAAAATCAACATGGGAAAATGTACAATTTCGAAAAATTGAATTTTTTCATGTGTAACAAAAATTAGTTACGTATTTGCAAAGTAATGGAAAATTGTACCTATATATAATAAACATAATTTACAGATTAAAACTTTGACTTTATTATTTATTATTCAAATTCTTCTAGAAATTACTGCATTAATCGGGTTGTTTATGAAAATATAATCTGATCATTATTTCAAGCTATGTTTAAATTTCCTTCATGAATTTGATAATTCGGTAAAATGTTAAAAATTCACAAATTTATGATAACAAAATCACTACAATCAAAACCAGTCTAATATATAGGACGTTAGAGACAGGATTTTCAAGAGGGTCGAAAGCATTGTCTCAGTGCCAGGTTCAATTTACGCTCCCCCAGAATCCTCGCGGGCAAAACATTTCGCGAAATAACGTTAAATATTTACTTTCAAGACGATTGTTCCCGCTGGCACGACGATCAACATCATTATATAATGTGTATAAAGTTCGGTACGCGCACGTTTGAGCGTGCAAATACTTATGTGGGTGCCCTCAAGACAATGTCCGATTTTCCGGTCTATCAATGTTTATCGTCCTGTCCATCATCAATAATTTCTTCGTTTCACAAGTTATTTTGCTCCAAGATAATTCGTTTTTGAAAACAAATTAAAGGGTAGAGCATAACGAAAAATTGAGGAATTTGCTTCTGTGAAATAATTTAATGTCTGTGCAATATTTTTGAGAATCGATTTTATATTCGTTTTGTGATTAAAAAAATTTTTCACATTCAAAAATTTTATTTTTTGATTATTGCTACAGTTTTAGTACCTTGTAATGAAAATCGATAGTTATGTATTCAAACTTTTTTTTGACTACTGAGAATAAGTTGTACAAAATTCTGATTTTTTTGTAGAAAGTAAAATCCCATGAAAAAGAAGTAAAATTCTACGAGTGATACAATAACTTTTCCAATTATATATTTTCGCAATAATATTTACATTTTTTTCAATAAATAACAACCTTTTTATTACTTTACATCTTGGCTTATTCAATATCTTTAATAATTTCTTTTATCTTTTCATCTTTCTGAAATATTGTATACCTAGATTTATTCATATCCTCATTGATTTATTTTTTATTCCATATGTTTATGATGAATAATTTTTTTTAAGTGAAAATAACTAATTATATTATACTGCATATACAGTTTTGTTGTGCTTATAAGAAATAGAAAAAAATAAAAAGATTCTGATTCATGAACGTGAGGAATCGTACACAAAAAATCTTGCTTTGATGCAGCAGTCTCTAGACAGATTTTCATCAATGTTTCAAAACTGCGCATTGTTTCAAAGAGATGTTTTCTCGGTCGTAGAAAATGCGAATCCGTGCGCATGAGAGAGTATCGCTATTGAGACGGTATTCTTTAGCGGGATCCCCCCGTGAGTTGGCGCAGAAGGGTTGAACTGCATGATCGCCACTGTCTCCGCAACTCTCTTGTCAATTATTTATCACTGCGCGTCTAGCGGGACGAGATGCAGGAAATAATTGATATGAATTGACATGAAACCGTAAACAAGTACGCAGCGACTTTGATCACAGTAAGCTGCTTCAAAAGTGCATTCTTATACTAAAAAGATTAACTGTTATTCCTTCAATATTTTTATTGATTTAACTGAAATTTCTATGTTTGTTTTTTCTTCGAAGTCTACAGAATCTAAGGTAAAATAAATTGGAAACTTCAAGTAAATGAACAGAAAAAGAAAAAAAATTTTCATATTGCATGTAATTTATAAACTTACATTTATTAAATGGTATTTTCAACAATTTTCAAACTTTCTATGGATCACTATACAGAATTCTAGAATTTCATGCTGTATTATTAAAAAAACTGACTATTTTCATCACTTCATTTCAATTTTCAATAAACATTACGTTTTTGAATTTTTTTAGTATTTAGTCAATCGAAACAATTTTGTGATTTTTAATTGTGAAGTCTAGAATCACATATTTTTAATGTTTGTGTTATATGTAACGAGATCCGATTTTTGTGATTTTCGAGATTCAGATTTTCTTGTTTTCATCTTTTTGGTATTTTTTATGATTCTTTTATTTTTGAGCAATAAACGAGCATTATAAATTTTTTTTTTAGCTTTTTAAAATTCGATACTGTAGGAATCAAAGTTGAAAAATATTTTTCATTTCTATAGATTTTTTTAAAAATTATAACCTTTTACAGATTTTAGGTATTTCAAAGATTTCTAGAAATTTCGTATTGCATGTTATTTTTGAACTTTTTTTTTATGAACTAGTATTTTCAACAATTTACTAAGAAAACATTTGTTTTAGAAAAATATAGTTATTTTCTGTGAAATTTTATGATTTATAATTTCACAGTCCAGAATTATACATTATTAATGATCGAATCAAATGTAGCGAAATTCGATTTTTGTGATTTTCGAGATTCAAATTCTTTTTTTTCTAATATTTTTCGTATTTTTCGTAATTCATTGATTTTTAAGTTATAAACGAGAATAATGAATTTTTTTGAGCTCTATCTAATTCAGTACTGTGGAAATCAAAGTTGGAAAATATTTTATATTTTCATAGATTTCTAAAAAAATTCGAATTTCACATATCAAAGGTATTTCAAAGATTTCAAGAATTTTCGTATTGCATGTTATTTAAACACTTTTATTTATTTACTGGTATTTTCAACAATTTTCAAAGTTTTTATGGATCACTACAAAGAATTCTAGAATTTCGTACTATATTATTAGAAAACTGACTATTCTCATCACATTCTCTCAATTCCAATGAACATTTTTTTCCATATTTTTTGAAGTATTAGGTCAACCGAAACAATTTTATGATTTTTAATTTTGAAATCCAGAATCTCACATTTTTAATTTTTGGGTTATATGTAGCAAAATTCAATTCTTGTGATTTTTGAGTTTTAGATTTTTCTTTAAATCTTTTTGATAATTTTTGTAATTCTTTAATTTTTGAGTAATAATCGAGCATTATGAATGTCTATTCAGCTTTTTAAATTTTTTAAATTCGATACTGTAGGAATTAAAGTTGAAAATTTTTAAATATTTTTATAGATTTTTATAAAAATTATAACTTTTCAGATTTTGGGTATTTCAAAGATTTCTAGAATTTTCGTATGGCATGTTATTTATTGCAGTGTATAATTTGCTGTGTCTTTGGATCACTATACAAAATTCGATTCCATGCTATATTATAAACTATAATTGATAGTTTTGTTATTGAAATTTTTTGTTTTGAATTTCAATTCCAACGTAACTAATATTCATTTAGTTTTTAATTCATTTCAACAGTAAAATGAATTTTATTTGCCGTATGAAATTCAACATACATTTAAATTTCCCGCGTACGCCAACTGAACGCGCAGTTAAATCTTTCCGACAATCGTCAGCTGATTTCGATTTCACTCCCTCGAGTAGAAAAGTTTCACTTTAAAAATTGGCATGGTGCTCTTATTATTATTCACGGGAGTATAAATTATTCATTTATTTATGAATCATATACATATCATAAGATAACATATATGTTTTCATGTATTCCAGAAACAAGCGAAAATGCCCCCAAAAAATGGATTTCATGTACAAAAAACATTAAAAAATTTTTTGTTTCAGAAAACTATAAGTCTACTACATACTCAATTTAAAGTATTATTTTATTATATTATTTTTATTAGTATAAGTATTATTATTATTATTATTATTTATTTTAAGTTTCACCACCATAGTTTTCAAGTTTGTAAAAAATATTCGTCGAAGGTCTCTCCACTTTCAGAAATTATTCTGAAATTTTTTCAATAGCTGATTTTGTTAAACAACTAACCACTTTCATAACCTAATGTTACTAACCTCCGATTCTCAGTTTCCCAACACACCAAAAAATTTACCTATTCCGAAAAACAGACACTTACCTGAAACAGAAAAAAGAAGAATAATTACCTCAAGGTCATTCACAATTTAATGTAGGTTGTGTTTAAATATTTGGTGAAATGCATTATCCTGACGGGGTTCGAAATGCTCTAACAGTCAATGTAGATAAGTCACCCTATCGATTGGTCAAAATAAAGGTTCCTTGCCATCGATCCTTCGCCACCATATCGCTTTCTATTCGCTGAACTGCGATTGATGAACAACTATTCGCACCTCAAATAACTATTTCTCGAAATCTCTCTTGCATTTGTACCCACAGAAAAAAAAAACTAAATTATTGTTTCACCATTGCAAATCTCAGCCTTCGACTGTACAAGCTTAATAAATTGAGTGATATAACAATCGTACAAGCTACTTCAATTTATTATAAACTCTCATCTCCAAGTGACATTTTCCTGATATTCTCTCTAAACGTTTAAACGATTCATGAATAAATTTTATTTTCACCAAAACGAAAACAACGTCTACATCATTTCGCTCTCGAACGCTATTGTTTTAACACGGCGTCTCGATATGAAACCCGGGGCAGGTCGAAAAGCAAGGAAGGAAGGAATAATGTCGCATTTTATAGTTGTAATCGGGGATCATAATTGTGTAAGTTTGTATGTCGTCTGCTCCAGCTTGCGATCCCGCCCAAGAAAGGAGAACGCCTCGGGTGTCGGGCTCTTCTCGCATACAAGGAAACTGTATAAACGGGGCTAACAAGATTTCGTATATGTAATTGGTCGAGTATTAAATTGCGTATTCCGCGGCAGATTTTCGTGGGGTGCTTCAGATAATAGCGGTGGCTCGGATCATTTGGTAACATACTGTGCTGCCGTGACGCTTAACTTCGCGAGAGAAGGTGTCCCTTGTCGCCTTTTGCGGGGGTTGAGGTGGAAAAACTCGAATGAACTCAGTTAAAAATGTTCCGATGTGAAATCGATAGATTAAAATAGATGGCTTTTGTATGGCGTATATCAGGGACGTTGCAACGAAATTTTTTATAAGGTGGGTGAGGGGGGGGACTCATTGCCAAATAGAGGAAAGGTCGATATGTATTTATAGATGTGTTTGTTTGAATGTATGAATAGATATTGTTTCGAGCATAATGTCAATGTCTTTTTTTAGCAGTATCTTTTGGTATTTATCGATTAATTATTTAAAATTTTTCAAGAATTTTCTGGTACTTGTTTGGAATTCTGAATGAGTTTCTTGAATAAATTCCTCTTGTATTCAAATTTTTTCTCAAAGACTGAGATATTCAAGAACGTAACATTCACATTGTAGTCGACAAAAGTCAGAAACTACGTACAGTGCGCAAAAAAAGTCATCGGCCACCAGCAGTTTTTTTACATTTTTGTAGTTTTTACATTAAAAAACATAATATTCAAGTTGAACCTCATTGATGTACTCAAATTTTAATGTACACTTTCAGATTCTATA